>WBMY01004188.1:14753-27014 GCA_013397315.1 Donacobius atricapilla | reverse complement strand
GAGAGGAGAGGAGAGGAGAGGAGAGGAGAGGAGAGGAGAGGAGAGGATCTGAGTCCTTTCAGCTTTAAACTTCTTTCAGTATTTAGAATAAATCTAGTATATAGCAGCAGAACATTAAATCCTCAAAAAAATCCTTTGGAAATTCTTCTTTTACCAAAGTGGGAATATTAACTACTAAAGAACTATAAAAGGAAAGTTGAATTAATTTCACTAAATCCATATTGTTACAGAACAGAAATAAGCAAAAGCCTTTTAAATATCCTAATATAAAGATAAGCAAAATCAGCAAAATGTTCAAACTTACCTTTTGAAGAGCCCTTTCACTATGTAAAATGCTAGAGCTAGCCTCACCAAAGGGTAAAAAGGGGACAGAAGATATGCTGTAGTTTCTTACCAGTTCCTCGCAATTTTCTCCTTTTGCATAAATAAAACCTTTGAACAGTACATGTTATTTTACTTCTGGGGATCAGTGAGTACTTTGGGATCTGCATCCGAAGAAGAACTGTATGGTTGGCCAAATCAGACACTGGTCGTTTAAAAAGCCAATAACTTCTAAGGCACAACAGAATTCTCAAGAAACACAGTTTTATTTGATAGAAGGGCAAAGTTATAAAAATAGAGGTTATGCTGCTCTGCCCTACAAGAAGTGTACCTGTAAAATGCACCTCTGAAGTTCACACCACATGAGAAAACTTGCACTGGTTCTTCCTGGCTTCAATATTAAGAGTAATTGTGTTAATAAAATCATGCCTTTATTCATGCTACCTATTATTCTCAAATAACATCTGAAATTTCATCAGATTACATCCAAGCATATGTTTCAAAGAACAACTGGGGTCATAAGAGATATATAGCATAATTTTGCTGGTAATGAGACCTATACACTAAATGAATCTGACTTTTCCAAATCCATAAGATTCACAGGAGTAACGTAGCATAATATTTTCCTTTTTCTCCTTGATGTATCTACATGCAACTTACTATGCAAAGAAAGTTGCTCTGCTTATTAAATAACTGACTTTTTTTTTATGTCAAGTTAATTTCAAGACTTGCAAGGAAAATAGCCCATTGTATAAGCTAATCAAAAATTAATTACACTCTTCTTTTCTGTGCCATGAAGTAACTGTACAGGCACGATATTCTACAACATGTTTTATTGGTGTTTTCTGCAAAAGATGTCCCAACAAGCATTAAATTAAAGAAAAAAAATAGATCAAAGTTAACAGTGAAATGTTAACTGAATATTCTGATTCAACTGCATAGTCTGCCTACTAAAATCTGTTGATAGTATTGAAGGCAAGTAAGGGAAATATTTTCTCTATAATAAGGTAATTAAAGAAGAATAACACCAAGGCAATAAAATACATTTCATTCTCCACATGCTACTCTTTATTCCAAGAATAAGACAGTAAGAGCATAATAAAACCATACCAGCAGCAGTGATCTCTTCTTTCTGTTGTAAATATTAAGTTCATCAAAATAAATAAGTGAATATGTGAATTTATCAAACTTTATGCGCCACTCAATTCCCAGTGAATTCTATTCCCATCATAAATATTAGAAAGATCAGGAAGGAAATTTTTATAATTTAAAGAGTCAATAATGTTTCTTAACATTAATTATTCATTCTTGATTTCTGATACTAGTTTTCAGTCGCTAAAGCCTAATCCAATCATACTGTAATAATGCAAGGCTTTCCATTGACATCAAAGGCGTTGCTTCACAAGACGCTCTCAGTGCTTCTATAATAAATGCACTTAGCTCTTGATTCCAGCAGGAATCCAGCCCAGAAATCCAAGCCAGTATGATTCAGCCTCAAAGCAGAATTTAACTGTCTAGTAAAATCTATAAAAAAAATTATGGAAGAGTGCAAAGCATCTCCTGAAATTTAAAGACATGAGTACAACATGACCAGAGAAATCTCACTAAATAGAGGAAAAAAAAATATTTTATCTCTAAGAAAATAGTCAATTACAGTGGAACAAAGACACATCTGACCAAAAGGATTATCAGCTGGGGGAAAGGGAAATTCCAGTCGATGTCTGGACAACCTCTCATACAGACAGTGTTCTTAATCACAAGGAGTGATATCTATCCCTATCTAAATAAGTCACTATCTACAGCTAAGGCTGATGATCTGAGTTTTCACAGCTCTAGCTAAGATGTTTTAAACATTCCTAAAGGTTTTGTACACTTTATTTTCCAAGAATAGGTAATTCTTCAGATTTGTGTTTTCTGTAAAAGAAAAATCTCAGGGGAGACCTTTCTTCACAGACTTATTATTGGGTCATATTATATCAAAGTATATTTAATTTGACTTGTTCCTTCCTTCTCCTCTGCAAACCTCTAGCTGTGTCTTAAACATTGATCACAGGGCAAGGATATAATTGAGTAACTTCCCAAAGGAATGTAAATTTGACAGATATTACTAACTAGGAGCAGATCTAAACCAGGAGGGGAAATCTCAGATCCTGCAAATTAAGATAACCACAAGGCAGAAATCAAAAATTAAGCTATAAATTTTTGCATTCCAACTTGAAACTTGAGTTCCAGTTCCATCCAGATGTGATGAAATTTGCCCAGGTCTGTGGAGCTTTAGCTGACAGATTAATAAAGGAAACAGATATTTTTTTATTAAGTCATTTACTTCATTTGATTATCATAAATTACATTCAGAAGTTAGTAACACTGTCATTACTTAAAAAAATAAATTCAGCAGAGATTGACTTTTTGAGTAAACACATATCTATCTACTTTCTTAGGTCAGGACTATATTGATTAAATAGTGCAGAAAAATTCTGCCTAAAACCACTTCAGCACAAGCATAAGAGCAAAGAGCATGTGGAAACAATTAAATTTCTGGCTAATATTGCTTAGACATTTACTGCTTCAAAATCAGACTTTCAAGATGGCTGCCATGGATAAGATAGCATGTCGTTTGAGTGGAAGGTTGTACACTTAGTTTTCATCATTCTCTTGGTGCTGAAAAACAGAGTGAAGAAAACAAGCTTAAAAAAAATAAAAAGGGGGAGACTGGAAGAGATACACATATTAATTCTTATCTTTCTTAATCCCTATTCCAGTTTACCACAACAGCTGGATGTTCAGAATCTGAGTGACCTGTTAATCTTTTTTTAAAATAGGGGGGAAAGAACAATCTTTATGAAGAAAGCGAGCATACAGTAGGATAATGCTCAGGCTCAGATAAGCATGGACTGTGTTGTGCTAACAACAAGGGGAAAGAGAAGTGAGGATATTAAGACACTGAGGCGTCTGTGATTTCTGTTCTATTCAATTGGCTTCCTTTGCTCTGTCAGTTTCGGAAAAGCAGCCAACATTTAAGCTAGTCCTTTACAGAAGGACCATATAGCCATGAAGTGGACAATAAGAATGAAATTATTCAAATACCCCCAGCAGAGAAATGCACCTTGTGTTTTCATTCTGCATCTCACCAACAGAAAAATATAAACATCAAAGAATAGAAACCTCTCATTTTCTGAACTTTATTTATATGCAATCTGGACAAAGCAAGGCAGTTTAGGAGAATGAGATGAGACAATAGAAAGCGCCCAGAGCAAATACCAATACCAGATACTGCTTTACACAGTTTAAGAGATAGTGTTAATATTTTGCCTTAATTACACTAGGCAATAAAATAGGAATAATTCCTACTGGTATACTCTACTGCTACTTATAGAATGAAATTGCCATAACAAGGCCTGGCCATAATTTCTAGAGTGAAGACTTGGTCTGAGTTGCCTTCAGCTCAACTTACCATGTACACAAGGAGCCTTTGTATTCTAGGAGTTTCCAGAAACTCCCTGTAATGGACTCTCTGATCTCAGTTCAAGGTTTCCTTAGAGTTCAAGCCATGCAGGCTGTTGTATTCTGTATGCTTTTGAATTTGCTGATCACCATACAGGACTCTACCACAGGGCCCCGGAAGACCATGTCACAGACATTCAAACCACGGAACAAAAATGCCCCTAGGGTATGCAGCAGCAACCCAATGCCTTCCCAGCTTTAAAATTGCACTCTGTCCCTCAATTTTCTGTTGGACACTTTACACTGTAAAATGAGCTCACCCTTAGCTAACACCTTTTCTAAAGGTAGACTCAATGATTTCAAGCAGGAATTCCCAAAGGAACCAGATGTTCTGCCTGGGGGAGCAAAAAGTCTAGTCCTAGATAAATAGTATGCATGGTCCTCAGACTGGGAATCTTTCTTCTGCTATTTAATTTCAGAGTGCACATCTGTGATTAATGACAAAGATGTTGTTTATTTTAAAGCGTCAGCAATACTATTTGGGATTCAGCAGATGTTTGTAGGACATTACCTGAAACTGGTTCTAGGTTGAAGGTATTAGAGAAACTTTACATTTCTTCTGAAACTATAATGAACTTCACATGTAAATATCTTCAGAATATAATTAAGACCACTTGGTAGAGGGAATTGATTTTGAAAATGTTTTTGCTGGAAAGGAAACCAAATTCACTCTTGGGAGCAAGGTCTCTCATAGTGTTTCCTTTTCCTTTGAAATAATAGTATGAAGTAAAACCATTCTGGGAAGTGTCAACAAAAACTTAATTTGATGTACAAGGGCTGAAAAGCCAAAGCTAGAAGAACCATGGGAAAAATGGGTTTACACAGATGCTGGATTTTCTCCAAAACCCAAGAAAATAGTGCTAAATCCTTTCAGGGCTGAACAATGGCACTGAAATTAGGCATCAAAGAATAATTAATATATGTTAACTTGCTCTCACCCACTCTCACACTGGGTTTTTTTCCCCTACGATCACAAATAATTAACATAGTGCAAAGGTTTCTAATGCATTCATTTTGTCAGCACAAACTCCGGCAGGGAAGGAATCACCAGCAAAGGTCTGAGTGAAACTGGTCAGCATTACTGCTTTTACTTTTGTTCAATCACTTTTTGTAGAATATTAGCAATAGGAATGTTCCTTCATAAGAATTAGTTTCAAGAATGAATTTTACAGTAAAACCTGAAGATATTTGAGCCACAGACTGATGCTCTGATAGCCAGTTCAGGCACTGACTGACACCCCAGGCTGAACTGAAATGGGGCAGAGACCCAGGTCTCTCTTAGAACCCCAAGAAATATTTACAGGGCACTCATTTTTAGTATCTGACCTTAATAAGAGTTATTTTGAATGGACTGCTTTACGAAGCAACAGAACTCATGCAGAAGAATTATGTAGAAGTAGACAAGGTAGATTATACAATATTAGATTTTTAAGTCTTAACCTGGGGGGAAAAAAAAAGAGTGCCTATTCAATGATTAATCTGCTTTTCAGATGTTTGAGTTTCAGTCAATATAGCCTAAGTGGCCAATGGCAGAGCAAAACTGTCTCCCTACACTTGATCTTCACACCTGAAGAAATAAGCACTCTTTTTTTCCTGGACAACTGACAGCTATCAGTGGAACCATATCCTCCGAAAACTGAGATGTTTCCTACCATTGACTTTGTTTTTTAAAAAACTTTGATCTAGAGGGCATGTGTGAGGTAGGAAAGGGAGAGGAAGAGGAAAAGCCAGTATTAATTGCAGAGATTGCAGGCAGAGTAGGATAACAATTTTGAAATAAATCATAAAACTAAACCATAACAGGAAAATCCTTAATAGTCAGAGCATTATACAGAGCCAGAACACTCTCCACAAAGTACCGTGCCAGTTCATTAGTGTTCCTGGAAAGCTCAAACAAGAGACTTCCCTAATGTGGTGGAATATCAGATCTAAATTACTAAACAACTTCATTTTCTACTCCTTTATCCCACTTCACTACCAAAAAACTACCACTCCACCTACCCACCCACTCATTAACAAACACATAAACAACAACCTCTTCCTTGTAAACAGCAGAACTATACCAGTTTGAGAAGACAGTAAGATTTAAAGATATAAATTGGACGCTGCTCATGACTTTAAATGAATGTGTTATGGACATGGAAACTGCTTCTCTTTGAGCAAGTTCTACTTGCAGCTTCATTTGCTAAACATGATTCTTTCATCCCTCCAAAGTATTTCAAAAAACATGCACTAAAATGTCACAACAAAGCTTGTCTCCTCATTTATTTCTTTAGCATTATAAAGCAATCCTGGCTGGATAGTGCACAGCTTCTTCTTTTTCAGTTCTACTCAGAGAACTTTTATTTTCTGCCTTCTTATGTGATACAGTGAGCTACAGTTATTCAAATGTCAGGACAGTTGTTTATTTTGCACTGTTGAGAATATGGTGCATGTAAACTCATGAAGAGTGAAGCTTTTTTCTGGTACAATAAATAATAGGAGGAAACTGGAAACTAAATATATTTTCAAGCCTTGAGTATTATAAATCTTGGCTTGCAGTACTACAAAACAATTGTCATTTTAAGTGTATGGTCTAATCTAACACAAACAGGTTGTACATATGGTAGTTCTGGGTCACAGTACACTTACATTGAAGTTACTGGTAACTGAGACTGGAGCTAATATCAAAATAAAACAAATAAATATGTGAGACTTAGTAGTTCTGGAGAATTAGTTCTAAAGAAGTACAGCTTCCTCTTGATCTGCCTCTTACCATTTGTCAGCTTCTGAGCTTAAGACGACTTATTATATGTGCCAAGAGACCTTGTAATGTTTTACTTCCATTTAATGTCAAAGTGTCACTTCCATGTGCAGTCTTTCCATCATCAAGGTACTTTAATGGTCCATCTCCTTCATCAGGCTGCCTATTTTCATGACATTTATGGAAGAATAGTTATCTTTGGGACCCCTAGCCTCTACTTCACATATTGCTGAATTTGGAGAGCACAGATATGCAGACTCCATAAGCCTTGTTTCCAAAGGAAATCACTCTAAAAAGATACTCTTCTGCCTTTTGTTTTACAAGAAGTGATCTCATTGTAATCAAAACGGATGTCCTATAAAAGACATCGTACTGTTTTTCCATTCCAGTGAAAGATAAACAGTTAACACTACCCAGGATAAGCAGTAAACAAGCAGGGGTAAGTGATAGACCAGTGACCCCATAGAAGGCTTAATGCCCATTTGAAAGCAGTCACAGTGTCTCTTTAGGAAGGGAGGCAGGATTTTCATACCATGCCTGATGCTGTTTAGCGCATTTCTGATCTGAAACTTAGTAGGTCCCTTATCAGATCAGTTTGTTTTCCATATTACCTCTATGAGTCTCTATAAGACTATACCCTCTATCTTTAGGGTTCATATTAAAATGAGGGAAAATAGAACTAGAAAATAATGGGAACAATGACAACCCAAAAAGGAGCCACAGAAAGAAATTGAAAGAAATATTCTCCAGGGAGAAATGCTTTCAGACGACAGAGGTAAAGGGGATGACACCATAAGTAGTCATGAATTTATGAAAAGGATAAATGGTTCAAAATTATGGAAAAAGTCACTTTCCATGGTTAGCAGAATGAACACAAAATAACAGAATTTTCTGTTTGAGTAAGCTCAGTAATATGATACCTCCACTGAAGTAAAAATCAATTCTGCAATGATGGATGCAGCAAACAGGACTTGTGCAACTGCATGATCCCTCAGGCTCCTGAATTCATGGAAACCTTCCTGTCACCAAATGGTTTCACTTTTAGTACATGCTTGTCTGGTATCACAGAAATTCACCTAAACCTTTTTAATTTTTGTCTCATCTGACATTGCTTTGTCAGAATAGTAGTATTATAGGTTCTGTTTCCCAGTGTAAAAGTAATACTCAAGACACTGATATTTCTGATTATTTATTTTGGCACTTCAAAGCATATAAACTCCATTACTAGGTGTTTCAAACAAGTTTAAAAACAAAAATGAGGTTTTAGGTTTTAGGCAGTATTTCAGCAGATTTCAGTTAAGAATTTTTAGAATGTTACTAGACATGGAATAAGAGATTTGCTAGGAAAAGTCTTCTTAAAATAAGACTTCCTTTCATGAAAGTGTGCATGTGCTTGCTTAGATTTATCATGTTCATTGGCTTACTGGTATATACATATTTAGATTAAGAAAACTGTGTTTGAAACACAAAAAAACACAAACTAACCCTGAAAATCCATTCTTCTACTTAAACACGAATTTATTTATCTCGTATTTATACCCACACAATTCTGTTGACTTGCAACATGGAAGTTAGTCAAATTTGAAATTGGAAGAAGTCCACAGCCCAAACTTTGAATGTTTTTTTCTATCTTAGAGAGTAGAGATGTTTGCGATATATTGTCTTGTGCTGAAGGCAGATTGTAGTAGAGCCTAAAACAAATCAGGACTTTTTGAAACCTCACTTAAAATTCCACAGTAATAACAACGTTTCCACTTCATATATTCAACAATTTTATTTAATAGCCTCACTTCAGAATAGTTACATAATAGTTACATCACGGCCTTTAAAAAGAATTGCACTCAGCTACTCAGTTCATTGAAATACTAGAAAACAGGGAAAAGGAAAATATGGAGTGAAAAGGAGCTCTGTCCACTGAACTGAGTTGTTTGCAGCAAGTTCCTACTGAACCTGAAGATGTCCTCATGCTTTCTGGTAGACTCGAACACACTTGACACCATTCATGTCACATTCCTAGAAGATAAAGAGATGGATTTATTAATTTACCTCACAGTGCAGACCAACAAGGGGAAAAGACGCATTAAGAGTTATATTTCAGGCTACCAACCAGCAGTACTTGGGGATCAAAAAGTAGGACTGAACTCACCACCACCAACTGTCCATCCACTAGCTTCCTTGTTATTGTGGTCTTCTTGCCATCCCATTCCTGCTCTTGAATCAATGATCCATCATCTTTTAAGCTGACAAGGGTCTGAAAGAAGAACTTGACCATCAATATTTTCCCCATCACATTTGGGCAGCACTGAGGCTTTTCAACACCTTATTCCAAACAAAAGATTCCCACCCCTGTTCACTCAATAATAATTTTATTATTGAACCTACAAGGATAGAAATTATCTTCAACATTTTATCAATCGTCTTCTTACAGTAACTAACTCACTGCTCATTGACTGACTGCTCTGACACATCAGAAAGACCTTTGACAGCATCCACAATTTCAATTAACAGGTGCAGATGGTGTTCTCTGTTTTTCTCTTTGTTATATGGGCTTTGAGCTTTTGTGTAGCATTTATCTGATCTTGCAGAAATAGATGAACTGAAAGTCTGTGGCTGGAGGGAGGGGGGTGATAAACACAGAGCACTCATACGAAGAAATGGGATGTGTCCCTTGTGTTTTACCTCCTTTGGGATAAATATTTTTCCTACTAGGTGCAAGGAGAAACTCTTTGCCTTCTAAAACTGGAGTTTAGTGACTGTGATTCACATGGTCGCCTTGCTGTCTGTGATCCCACCCCACACTGAACCAGGCTCTCTTGTTATGCAAATATGAGACAGAGCAGAAAGGTTAACCCTAGGGCTGAATTGCCTCTGATTAAACATCAATGGCATTTTTTTCCACAGGCTTCAAGTGAAGTGGCATTTGGCTTTAACAGGGATTTAGAGGTCTGTTAGTTTTACTAAAAAAATGCCTCTGCTACAAAATGAAAACAGCAAAATACACAAGACTATTGATTTCAGCATTCTCCCACTTTGGAATTTGCTTAATCCATGTTAAAAAAATATTTCAATGAGACTTACAGAGATAACTGCTGATCAAATAAAACATTGTTAGTGTGGATGTCAAAACCGATTTTAAAATAGCATCTCCCTCTGTAAAACACCCGAGGACTGCCTTTTTTCAACAGAAATTCTAGTATACTGACCTGAGTTTTCCTGCCATCTAATGTATTTTCCTCAAATTTCTCACCAAGCTTGAAGCTGAACTGTGAAGTTTTGAAGGTGCTTTCTGTTTTCATGGTGATTACGTCCCCATCCTTAATAATGTAAACGTCTGGTTTGGCCATGCTTCCCATTTTTCTCATAGCCATACCCACACCTGCAAGGCGAGAGGCACAGAGTGTCACAAAGTCAGTTAAACCCTGAGGCTTAGGGCCACACAAGAATTCAAATACCTAATTCCCATTTAATTAGGCACTTAAGCACACTTGAGAATCAAAGCTCAAGAGCCACAAAGAAAGAGGATGTTTTAAATTTTCCACAGATGAGGAAGGAAAAAAGCTTATTTGCAGAGTTACTCTTTTGGGGGCTCAGAGAGCTAAAGTTAAATTTATTTTGCCCTCTAGAGGATTTGTAGATATCCCAAAACTCAGCACTGATTTTTTTTTTTTTTTTTTTTTTGCAAACAGAAATAAATAACAAACAGGAAAACAAATACAAAAGCTTAAACTAAAATAAAATTATTTTATTCAGTTCTGAACACTTTAAAGTCTACAATATATTTTTAATTGACAGATTAATCCGCTTTATTCAAACTTACTCAATACCCTTCCATTAATTTGTACACCATTGCAAACATGCAATTTTTAATTAAATTTCATATTTTACATCCTGTTTACAAAGTATTGAGTTGTGAATTAGAAAATCATTATCATAAAAAATAGTGCTTACACACACTTGCAAAAGACAGAGAAATTGAGAAATTAGCAAAACGAGCAATTTGCAAGTGGCTGAAAATTCATAATCTGGAGACAGCAGCCCTCAAAACTCTTCAGATTCACCCTGCTTCAACCCAAGCCCTGCCTGCACTGTTTGGGGCATTTGCTTGAATCTTTTTATTCTGAAGGATGAAAATACAAGTAAGAGGACAGCAAGCAACAAACATGAATCCATAAAACTGATAGGTGCATATCTGAAGCATGAATTGATATGCAACCAAACGAGGCAGAAAGTACCACCAAGTCAGTGAGTGCCTGGGTTCTGCAACTGGTGTAGTTAAAAAATGTTGTCAAGTATCAGCACAGCATTCCCCTGGTATGTGGAGGTAAGGGTTGAGTTCTTGAGATGGAAATAAAATGCTTTCCAGACATTGCTTCTCCAGAAACTCAAGTGAGATTCCAGGATTGAGCCTTAAGCTTGAGGTCACAGGGAAAAAAAGTTATCCTCAGTCCAGCTTTTCTGATCAGAACTGGCAATTATTGCCACAGTAGCCTTCACACACATTCTGTTGCTGTAGTCCAGGCCAGAGTAATCAGGGAGTTATTTGCACAGCTACAGCTTGGGATCCAAGTAAACAGCGATGAGCTGCATGTCTTCCATATGGCAAGAAATGAAATTCCAACTTCTTTGTCCTCAGATGTTCTTTTACACAGAATGAGCAGAATCTTCGCGGTCTCATTTATGGTGCATGAATAGGATCAAAGGCAGAGATTTTCACAAGTAGCCAGCAAAGGTGGAATACAGTAAATGACTAGCTCTTAAAATGTGTCTCAGTATAAATTTAATAGCCTAAATTGTAAATGTAAAATGGAAAAGTGACTGGTTTATGATTTCAATCTAAACCCAAACAACAGGCTGTTGCTGCCTACACATGGGAGGTGCTCTGCAGTTGCAGCACTTAATTTCTACTTTGAAGTTGTGACTTGGCACACGCCTCGGTCTGGCCATTGGACATAAGCACCAAGGCATCCTAATCCATGGTTCAACCAAACTGAGCTTAAAATTCTTGAATTTCCTTCAATGTCTCCCAAACACTTCAGTCCCAAAGGCTTTATCATATCATACCTATCACATACTGAAAGGACTCCCAAAATGTAATTACAGCCACCACTGTCTGCAGAGTGTAAATGCAGTGATGCTTTTTGAATTTTACATGAAGAACACAAGACCTAAATTCCTTCTTCTGGTCCCTCTAAAGATAAGGCCACATCTTCTGCCTCTTGAGAAAATATGGCTTTCATCTGCGAATAAATTGCAGAAAATAATAGCTCCTGGGCCACATAGACGCTGCCAGGTCTATATCTATATCTGTCACCTGTCAGCCAGGATGCTCACAGGAATGTGGTAAATCGGAGCTTGCAGATGAGGCTCCTGGTCTGTTAGGTGTGTTACTCATCCAGTAACTTCGTGTTACAAAATGTAGGGCAAGCCGGACGCAGGGATAACAAGCCAGAACCATCTCCCCAAGATAAGGGCGCTACTACCCACAGAAGAAAACAGGCAAATAGCCTCCGGCAGGGCAACCGGCTGCCGGTCATCCACAGGCAGCTGATCCAGTTCTGCTTTCTCGGGAGGAGACACCCAAGGTGACTCCACGGGGAGGCAGCCCCGGCTCAGCAGGTCTGTGCGCGGCCGCCCCAGGCGCGGTGAGCCGGTCCGGGCCGGCGCGGCGCTGCCGTGCGGAGCCCGCCGGGCCC
>WBMY01004188.1:0-13966 GCA_013397315.1 Donacobius atricapilla | reverse complement strand
GGCTTCTTACCCAGCTCCTTCATGTACTCCTCGAAGCCCTCGCTGGAGATGAGGCACCATTTACCCAAAAACGCGTCGATGGCCATGGCGGCGGCACTGGAGCTGACGGCGTCCCCGCAGAAACGTGAAGGCAGCGAGACGGGCTNCACACACACACACACACAGAAAACGCACGCTCGCTCTCGCACACGCACACTCGCAGTCTTACACATACACTCGCAAGCCCTCTTTGGTCCAAGCACGGGAATGCCCCGGAACAGCGGGACACTGCCAGAGCTATCCCGCCGAGGGATGCTGTGGCCTCAATGCTCCTTCGAACACAAACTCCATCCGGCGTGGTGAAAGAGTCCAGCGTGCTGAATGCCCGGTACCCATGCGCTCCTAGCTAGACTCTTGATGCTAAATTATACTGTTTATTACCTGTCATGGTTGTTTTTTTTTTATTTTTTTTTTTTTATTTTTGATTCAATATATCATCATATGGCAGAGAGACAGAGCAATAAGGCATCAGCATCCAAAGCAGTTTATCGGGTTTGATTGCCAGCCTTCCCAACAACTCCCCAGCTCCCACTGGTACATCACATCTTATTGAACTACAGCAATCCACAGTTACTGTGACCCGGGAGCAGACCTCCTATGTACACACAGTGGTCAGTTTAGCAAAAAAAAAATCAATCAAAATACAGAATTAATGTGGGTGCCTGCAGTACTCAGGAAAATAAAAGCCTGAATGCAACCTCATGCCCTAGCATTGGAAAAATGGAGATATGATACCTTGGTTTCACTCTATATTGAACTGTAATTCCTACTTCTTAAAGGAAAATACTGCAGCTGCCACTATTGTACACTGGCACAGAAGTGGAGTCATAAAATATACTCTGTCAACAGGCCCTGTGAGGTTTTGACCAATCTTCTGTCAAATCCTGCCAGGTAAGAGAAGAGATTTGCTGTGAGGAAGCTGCTATTTTTAAGTCACAAAAAAGAAATCCTGATTCCAATGTACCCCCCCAAATTTGTTTCCAACATCAGGGTTATGCCAATCACTGCCTCTTTTGGCCTGGTATTGCACTGGAGGAAACCCACAGCTACTTTCTCCTGTCTGGAAAAAGAGAAATGTGAAGATACATCAGGTATCTTGAGCGAGTTTTTATGGAATAACAGTTACTACCCTTCTCTGCTAGTAATTTCACCACGGAGTTTTCTGATGAAGGTAACAAAACCAGAGAGACAGCAAGGTAGGTCCTGTGCTGGTTTCAGCATTTCACAATATGAGAAGGTGCCATAAAGCCAAATGTTTTGGAGCAAGGAGGACTTTTTCCTTTACACTTTGCTGTGATACAACTTCACACAGCAGCTAGCAGTTTGAAGACTTTGTAGAAAGTCAGATTTGTCATACACAAAATAAACAGATAATTTTTGAACTGATACTCTTAAAAAAATTCCTCTAACTATCCTTCCCTACAGACCTGTCTGTAATTACTTTCTGCTTCTCTGACTATATGCTTGCTTTTAATATGCAAACAACATTATAGCATCTGCTCATAAGACAGCGTCACATTGCTTCTTCTTTGTGTTATTAAGTAGGTACATTGAAGCACAAGACTTTCAACATTCTTCCACTTTTTTTTTTTAATTTAATCTTGTGTCTGTGTCTTGTGTAAAAGATTTCAGAGTAAATGTTAAATTAGGGTGATGTTTACTGACTAATTCATGATTGTTGAATCAACAGGCTGTCCATCCTGCCATTCTCTGGTTGCTTACAGAAAGGATAAATGAAAAGTCACTAGATTAGGGATCAAACAGAATCATCCTTCAGGAATTAGGAAGCCTTCAGTCTTGTAAAGCGGGGACAATTTCTAGAAATAGAAATCTTGGCTTTATTCCACATACACTAGCACATAATTCTGGATCCATATTTCTGCAGTGCTGCCTGCAGATGGCTTATGATATGCAAATGGTAGTCAGGTATAAGTGCTGATAATGCAGCAGAAGATGTAAAATCCACTATTTCCATCTAGTGGTGAGACAGTATTCCTGGATCTGAAGTACCTGAAGATCCAGTTACCTACCTGTGCTCAACATGGCTACAGTTTTGAATCCTCCCACAAGTCATTTGTTCTGATTTATTCTCCCTATAAATTTTTTCAGGTCTAGGCATGTAAGTTCATACTTAAGACATAAGACATAAGAAGAAAAGAGACTCTTATCTCTCTTTTCTGAAATGCAGATTGTTAGTATACAGTGAAAAAATCTCTCTCAATTCTTACAAAGTTCTAATGTTTTGCAAATTAATCAATCCAGTGATATGGATTACTGGCCGTGGTATTATCAATGCCACATCTCAAAACTTCTTTGAAACAGAATGGTGCTGAAACTGTGTAGCAAATGAAGTAACTATAGGGGCCAGAGATTTATCCTTCTGGGAAAGGTACAAGTGGCCTAGGCTACAAAAATATACATTGTTTATTATATTGACGGTGCAGTTTGTATTTGCCAAATACGGCCCCTGCTTTGGGAGGCAAACTAAAATGTTCAGAAATACAGAGGTGCTTGAGCTATAGGGGTTCATTCCTGTAAATCGCAATTCCTGACTGGTTTGAGGCTGACATCACAATCAGACCTTTTGTGTTTGTGTACTCTCCTCTTTAGATATATGAAAAGAGAAGCAGCAAATACATGCATGCCTATGGATGGCATTGAATTCCTGTGCCACATATTACTGTTTCGGTGCAGACAGAATAAATTCTCTGAAGTTTTGCTCATTTCTGCATCAGACTACATATTGTCCAAGAAAAGGAGAATCAAATTTATAATGAGAAGCGTAAATATTTATGAGGAAATGAGCTGCACGGCAAGCACGTAGCCACATTTAGGAGCAACCACCACCTTGGCAGCTTGACCCTAACCAGGATAAATGCTTTCCTGAGGTAGTCAGGCCCTTGCACCTTGTAGGAGGGGAGGATATTACAGGTCTTCATTACCAAGTGCAAGGCAAAAGAGAGCACAGAGACCTTCGTTCTACTCCTTCAGGCAGGTGTGCGTCGTGCAGTGATGCTTCATCTGACGTGGGAGCTGGGAAGCTGTGGCCAGCAGTGCTTGAGGTTTCTCTCCACGTAGCCATAGATTCACGTCCTGCATGCAAGCTAAGCCATATTTTGTCTTTTGGAGTCACAAGACCTGCTGCTTGGGCAGGGCAGAGCCACCTCCTCGTCTGCAACATATCACTGATCAGGTTCCATAGGAGGTGTAACTATTTCCCTAGACCTTTACTCATTATACTGCCCATACGTTTAATTTGGAGGGAACCCAATCTGATAGCACTATGCACTACTGTGTAAGAGAGGATCCTGCTTTCCTTCCAGTATACAGACATACTGTGTATATAGACCACCTTTTCTGAGTGGTAGGCTTCTTTTAGATAAGATTACCTCTTGAGAAAGCCTTAAAAAATGGTCCGGAAAGTTGGACATCACTGCCCAAATTTTACTCTTCGGCCTATCTCTAGCTGTGGAAAAAAGTTAAAGCAGTCCATGAGTAATAGTTACTCACCCCCAAGGCATGGATGGGAAAAATTGCATAGGTAGCACAGTTTTGTTTCTGTTTCCTTGTTGTACAAGTGTGGTTTTCCCTTCCCAGCCATGTCATCACTGGGCAGGCATGATGAAACATGTGCTGCAGTTGCCTAGCTGGCCTCAGGAAGCTTTGCCACTCAAGAGATGTTTGCTTGGGCAATACCAGACATGGCGTTATGAAGCAATAACGCATGAACCTGCCAGTTTTCCTTTGTATGTCAATATGCACAAGACCTCCCAGCATATCAGCATTTCATTACCTCTGAGCTAGAAGAGCTGGGCACAGCTCGTGTTTTATCAATGAGCTTTGTGTAATACATCTGCTTTTGAGTCAAAACAAAGCCATATTGCTGTCCAGCACGGAGCATGGGCCCAAAGAATCCTTGCTGTGGATCTGGAGACTGCTGCATCTGCCCTGGGTAGCCAGCTGTTGGGGTGGACAGGCCCACGTGTGCCGGCGCCCCGGTGCTCCTCATGCCACAGAGCATTACTATAATGCAATTAGCGCCCTGGCAGCCTGAGCCCAGCTCCTGTACGTTGTCAGCAGCACGTTCAAAGCAAGGTTAAAGGGAAATGCTTCTAGGGCAAAGTTTACTGTGGCAATGGTGTCACAGCTCACCGAATGTAGCCTGCCTCAGTGATGAGAGAGAAAGCTCCAGAAACCTGCAGTGTCTTGGAAGAGGACTCCAGGAGTCATTTTCCTCATTCCAGACAAAAAATGATCAGATGTCAAATCCAGCCCAGATCACAGTGACTGCAGATATGTGAGCTTTTACCTGACTTCAGAAGCTTTGAAAAGTAATTTTTATTTAGCAGCAGTATCTACCCTGAACAGCAAACAGCCACATATAAGAATAAAAATATTTGTATTTATTTTCAGAATTTTATCATCAGCACACTTATTACAATGCTAAAAAAAGAGATTAAGGTGACTACAAATCTCCCATAGCTGTAGTTTTAGCACTGAAAAAGCCTTTGATCCATGTGAAACAAAAGCTCATTTTCAGGGAATACCTGCTTACAGAAGAGACTTTCAGAAAGTAAATACTCTGGCATGACTTTTAGAAACCTCAGACATAAAAAAAAATCATCCCAAATGATGTTTTTGTAAATAAAGACAAATAAAACCTCAACTTTGTCCTTTCTGTGTAGTCTGGAACAATAAGGACATAAGGGCAAGGACAAGGAATGTCAAAATTATTTGGAATAGGTAATGATAAAACAAATATTTCTACCAATGATGAAGAATTAGATTATGAAATTTGGAATCAACAAAATACAAATGTGCACACTGGATTTGAGAAGGGTATAAAAAGGTTTAGCTTTTTTCTTTGATTGCATGTCATAAGTAGAGTTCCATTACTGAGGATACTGATCAACCACTGTGAAGGGAACCTCAGGAAAAAAACTACAAGGTTTTATAGTTATAACCATACTTCTTATTCTCAGGATGCATCATAGTACAGAGATTTGAAGGGCAGAGCCTGACACTCATACTCTACAGAGGAAGGGTCTTCTCTTTGTGATGTGGATACCAACACCTTTCCCAAGAAAGCCAGAGAGGGGCTGCAATTGCTCCTTTTCCTGTTGGCCAAACTAATGTAGTAGGGTGCTAGGAATAAGTGTAGGTTGTCTACCTGACCAGGGCTCCCAAGGGACTTCATCCTGGGGTGACAAGGGCTTAGGTGTAAAACATCTGGGACACTCTTGATGGGGGGTTCTTTTCACCAAACAGCACACCTGCACACAGCAGGAAGAGAGGCCCTCCGGGCTGCTGCTCAA
The DNA here is from genome assembly GCA_013397315.1 of Donacobius atricapilla. NCBI lineage: Eukaryota > Metazoa > Chordata > Aves > Passeriformes > Mimidae > Donacobius > Donacobius atricapilla. Next base: position 8,612 of record WBMY01004188.1, on the reverse strand, counting down.
TGTATTAGCTTCCAGTTCTGACTCCCCTTTCAATACCTCCTTTTTTATGGAATGTAGAACATTAGGCAAAAACCCTTTGGAAGCTAAAGCTAGTTTTCACTATAATCCCATTCCCATTGCCAACACGCTAAGTTTGCAAAGAGGGTTGACTATATGACTCATGTTCAAAAGTCTTCTAAGAAAATTTCTGCCTCTGGCATCTCAAGCAACCATGCAGGACAAGCAGGTATTATCCAGCTTGCTCTTCTAGACTTGAAAAGTCTCACACTATTTGGATTTAATCCCTGATTCCATCTCAAGATATGCTATCACATATCTAACAACCAGACCAGAGAAAATCTGTAAGGAAGTAGGAAATAACATTGCAGTTCCCTGATTTTTTCCTATGTTCTGCCAAAAGTTTTTGGTACTGATTCTGCCACCTTTTATTTTATGTGCAGCTTAACTTGATACCAATCTAGCTATTTGAAGGAAAGAAGTAATCATCTGATTCCTAAATTTCTCATTCCCAGTAAATAATCTGAAATTCATTTGAACAGTGGATTTTGAAGTTGTGTCACAGTTTACCAGGTATGACACAGACTCACTTTTTCAGAACGCTAGAAATCTAATTCTACTTTATTTTGTGATGATCTCTCTTTTATACTATTTTACACTGACCAATTTGATTTGTGAAACAAAGGCAAACATCTTCAATAACATTGGTCAAATGAGAGGGAGATCAAGAAGTCCCTCCTATGAGAAAGGAATCAAATAACATAGGTACAGTTAGAAAAACATTGCTTTTGTTTATAGAAAATCGCCTGGGAAAGAAATTTCCAAAAACCAAAACATGTCAGGCATGAATTCAGGGTTACAGTCAAATTCTATAAATCTTCCTCTATAAAAAGATACTTTTTAAACTCCATGAAAATATATATTGTTTCTTTTATTCACACAAGTTACTTGAACCACTCAGATTCCCCAATGGTGAAAAGACCATTCTGTGCATCCATGCAAGACCTGTGCTAGAGAGAAGAAACTTGCTGGCTTTGCATGCTGACCATGCAAATTTTACAGTGAGGTTGATGTTTGACTCCTTGTTGAAAAAGGGCGGAGGGCTCAAAAGAAAGAGGAGTAGTGCCTGCGTAAGGAAGGAACCTGCTGCTTTGCCTCCTACCTGTTTCCTGAACTTCCTGCAGTGATTGTCAGTCTCAATTGTGAAAATCTGCCCGCTAAGGATGTCTTTCCCAGGCTTTGCTCCTATTGACTAAGCACTCCCTTCATAAACATGTCAGCTGGTCCACTTCTCCAGCTATTTTGCCTTAAAAGAAATATTCATATGGAAACAAGTCAAACCCAACTCTTCCATGTAGAACAATACAAAGATCTCCTTTGATGTGCTATTAACCTCTGCTATTAACACTGTCAGTACATAGGAGACTGCTTTAAGTCAAGCAGAATCTCTAGGCTTGCCTTAACTCTGCTTTCAAGTACCACTTTGGAACCTCAAGAGTCATGAGCAAAACAGGTCAGCAGCTCCTTTGCCTTCACACCCCAATCATCTGTCCCTGGGCTCATCCTTAGTTTTGTAAAATCCTGAGAAGACCAGCTCAAGGTAAAGATCATTTTTTCATTAAGTTAATCAGAAGCAAGGTACCACCTCTACCTGTTCATGCTGCTGAGCAGGAAGCAGAGAACACGGAGTGGTCTACTAGCAGCAGAGCACCTTGGCTGCTTGAAGCTACTGCATGCTCTTGGCAAACACTAAAAAGGGCTCAGAATTGTGACTCAGGCCCTCCAAGGGGAAAACGGGAGCCCGGATGAGATCAAACAATACCAGTAAGGAAAAAGACTATCAGGCCAGGAGATGGAGAAGGCAGAGAGGTGCATCTGGAAGAGACATCACTGATAGGCAACATGTCAACGTCAACATGACTCCAAGCCACTCAATGGAAAGGTAGGGCCTGTATCCAGGGAAACTGGTCGCACATGGGGTTGGTGAGGTGGGCAGTGAGCCAGCAATTCTTCAAACTGCAAGGAGTGTATGTATACACGTGTAGGAGATACATTTGAAAGCAAGCATCTTGAGAACTGTTAAGTACAGTCCCAGGACTTCAACTTCTGAGGGGTTTTTCTGGCTTCCTTATACCATATAAACTCATTGGTCATTTAAAACTCAAACGAGCAGAAGTGCAACGTTGACTAACACTGCTGCTCCTAGTTGAAATCTTTAATAAAAATACCATTATCTTTTTCTAAAAAAAATGCTGCAGATACTTAAAAAGGGAGTACCTCAACCAGGTTGTGTTATCTGAATGGCATATTCATCCATTTCAAGACTATTTTCCCTATGCACTGATAAGACTGTCTAAATGAATAGGTATTTGTGCAATGAAAAGATCTACAATGATTCTAATAATTGCTAAATCTCCAGGCATTAGAGATTTAGCCATTTTAATATCATCACCTGCTATCAGGCATCCTACGTGGCCATGGTATTTGCATTTGGGCAATCCCAGTTTTTTAGGGTCTGTTCCAGCTCCTTTTATAGTTGGGCAAGCACCCACATTTTTGGTGGGATACAATAATCAAGATTAGTGGGCTAAAGAATAACAACATGCAAAGTGAGTGCTCACCCAGACACGCTTTGTTGCGCATGAGTGACCTTAATACCCTGCACATCCCCAGCGCTGGCCTGTGCATGTCAGGAAGCTGTCAGAGCTTTGTTTCGGCCAGTCAGCAGCACGAGCTGGGAGTGTAGGAGCAGCTTGCAGCAAAGCTATCTAAATGCTCAGGGAAGAAAGTCATTACAGATTATCTTTAACATACTTGAAAAATAAATTCCTACCTTTATCTCCACGATACAGGGAAAGCAATTTTCTACATATTAGCATAATAATCATCAGAGGAGTGCCTTGTTGCCCATCTTGCTTGTTTATATCACTCCAGTATCTTGTAGTCTTGAGGATGCACATTTTAGCTTGATTTTTCTGTCCTGTAGGTTTTGCTTTATATGTTGCTTATTAAAAACCTAGTCATTACTTCTTTTTCATGCAAAAAACTTACCAGAGCTTTATCACTGCAAACTGCAGTTCCCAGCACCCACAGCAAAAGCAGCACGAGCCTACACCTCATCCCTTGAATTGCTGGTGATCTCTCAATAGCAATGTTGCAAGCCTTTGGCCTAACCTAAGCAGAAAGGTCGGGCATATGTGGATTAAAATGACAGCACTTAGCAAAAGTGTGTTGCTCTTACAGAGTAGGATGCCTATCCATGCTAGTAAAGCAAAGAAATAAACTACCTTTCTTTGACAACAGAAGGGATTCATTTTGGTGATAAAAAACAAGCTAGGATCCTCATTTTTTTCCCTTTTCTATTCATAAATATAAGCCCCAATCTTGGGCCAAAATAAATACTATAGAAAATTAATTATTAATAATAATTATTAATTATTTAACTCCTGATTAATGCTTTAAGCACTTATAGATGGCTAATTATTTAAGATGGATGTAGGCACTTCAAATTAAAACACGTTTTGTACACTGATGTACAGACTGTCAAAGAAAGAAAAAAAAGGCAAAGAATCATTGATATGTTACAGTAAGAGGGCTTTTCTGCTTATGAACATATGATTAATCAGGGGAACAATAACTGTGCGTAGGTCTTCCACTTGAACAATTCTCACTCTTCCTGTAAAGCTTTCAGATAAAGTCATGGTATATGACTGTATTCCAAACCGTGGGAAAAACAAAACAAAATAAAACAACAAAACAATCTGTCCTTTGAACATTCTTATTTCAATTTGGTCCTCTTCTATGGTACTCCTCTGGCTTGACAGGATTTAAAATCCTCTCCGTTTCAGGTGTTCTCACAAACCCTCCACTGTAAGGGAACTCAGTAGCAGGTTTAGCAGCTCAGCACTCCAAAACCACTCTGAGGAGCTGGTGGCCTAATAAAAAAGGGTTCCAGTGCAGAAAAGGTATTTATTCCAGACAAAGTAATTCATGTCCCTTGTTCCCACATCTAAATGTCATTGAATCTCACACTCTTCTGTTTGTTGCAAACACAACGGAAACACCCAATGTCTTTAGCACAGCTCTCTTCCAACATAAGAGATCACCTTGACTTCAACATTCTAATGAAGAACTTGCAAAGAATTACCTTGACAGTACTATTTAAAACTATCTTGCTTTCAGAACAGACAATGTCCATTTAATTATGTGGCAAAAGTAAGGTAAAACTAGTTTCAGATTTGTATCCTAAATCTGCTGCCAACTTTGGCAATACATGTACTAGTTTTAGAGAAACCAGGCATCTGATTATAAAAAGGTAGAAGTAAAGCCTCTCAAAAGTACCACACCTACAATTCTCAAAACTGGAACTACATTTTTGTTATGAACAAAACTGATGCACATGACACACATGTGCAGCTGACTCCTTCACCTGCACAGCCTGAGAAGAGATTGACCCATACAAACCCACAGAGCTTTGCAACACAGATGAGACACCTAAGCAGTTACTTCAATAAATAATAGGGTTGAACATGGGACTATAAATACCAAATAAAGCTCTCCCTTTGATCTTTATAAAACAGTTAATGAAATATCCCAAAAGTGAGTGACAAAGCCACTACAAAACTGAACTTCAAAGACAGCCCTTTTCTCCAATTATCAAAAAAACTAACTTGAGCTAAAATTAGTTACTTTTATGCAGGATGAGTAACTCTACTGTGTGTTGACAGTCCCATAACCTTGTTACTTTAATAGCTGAGTTAAATTTACATTTAGCAAATTTACCACTTACTTCAAAAAAAGAGGAAGAAAGTGGTAGGGACTTAGCAACAGATGCATTATAAATATACTGGTATGTCACCTTGATTTTTCAGCCTTCTGTTTGTGTCTCACAGTTCATAGTTCTTAGGTAGTTTCTCACACATGGGTGTTATAAATAGAAGCAATGTTTTCCTTAACTCAAAGTAGTTTACATTCGTGTTTTAGTGATATGGACAGCTGATGGACAGTTGTCTTGACCAATGGAATGAGGAGAGGTGTCAACCTTCTCCCCCAATCCCCGGCCTTTGTAGAAACACTATAAAAGTGGAGTCAGATTTTTGTAATAAACAGTTCATGCCTTCTCACCAGACAAAGTGTGTGTGTCTGTGTGTCTAACAGTGACACTGGTACAAAACCCACTCTACATTCGCAGCCTGCTGTTCCTCACCTAAATCAATGATCAATACTTTAAAAAGTTTTCTTCAAATTTTTAATAAATTTAATAGCTTTCAAATACTAACCACTCTAAAAATGTTTTGCCTTACACTTAATAGAAATTTTGTAGGAAATAATGTCCAAAGAGATCTGGCTTCATTGCAGTATTAATTTAATAGCTAATGTGCATTATTCACATTGATATGCAAATACATGTGTTATTAGTCCAACATGCAGCTGCTTAGAAAGATGCATTCATGCATCTTTACGCCACTCTGACCCACTAATGTTAGAAGATCTGTTGATCTAGTATGTTCTCCTTCAAGGGAAGACAGGGAATATTTAAAGTCTTTTGGCCACCTCTCAGATTCTGTTGCATAGGAAAAAATCTTCTGCGCAGCCTGCTGTTTCTAACACATGTAGATGCAAACATAGTTGTTTTTCCGTTCTTCAGGGATTATTCTTCTTGTTTTTCTGTTCTTCCTTAAGGTCTTTTGCATTACATCTGGACGCCAATGCTGTTAACATTTCCCCTGTTGTCAAGTGGGCTCCCTTCATTATCAGTCGATCTCCATCAGCTACAAATGAAGAAAACCTTAAGAAGTCACAAAGTGACAGCTACTCTGGTGTGTACTTGTTTTGTACATATAAATCCAAACACAAAGTTCACCTTGTCTGATTAGAAAGTACTCCAGCTACCAAGGAACCTGACTATGCACCCCACCAAACCAACATATCAAACTGCACACAATACACATTTAATTTTCACTTCTGCACTGCATTACTGAAAAATCTGAAGCATTTGTCTAGGTATGCCTATAGTAAGGGCACATTTGATAAGAACAGCTCATACTGTGCCCCCAAAATCATCTCACAAAAGGCAAAGAAGGCATTGGAAGGCACAATTTCCACACATGGCTAAGCATTTTAGTAGCTTCTTGTCTGTGGTCCATTTAACATTCTTCTTCAGCAGAAACAATGAATTGGTTCACACAATCCTGTGGTCATAATGTAAAAAAATAGAAAGCACTAGGATTTCTAGAATTCCGAAAGAATTTATTTTAAAACAGGCAGAGAGCAGTAGAAGTTGGATATTACCCAAGTTAATTATTTTGCAAAATTTGCAAATACAAAACCGATACCCAAACCCATATAGTGAAATACCATGCCTGGCATCCACATTCCAGCCTCATCTTTGCCAACTACAGGGCTACAAACACTTCACTGGAGAAAAATCAGCTCTTAAAAAATGGAGAGTTTAGAGGTGTCTTGGCACTAATGAGATAAACTGGTATGAGTTTACACTGTGAAAAAACATAGAGCTTTACTGCTTTAGTCTTAATACAAGGATGGGAAAGACAGAGAGATGGGGGAGAGAGAGACAAGCAACGTTAACATTGAAATAGGTAGACTTTCCTAAGCAAAACAAAGATCATTCAACAGTTTTGACCTTTTCACCAAGTCACCAAAAATATGGAAGTTTAAAGGTAAGAGGGTAGCAGGAATCAATATTAATGAAAACTTTAATGGGCTACATGACATATTGGTCCATTAGAGCACAGCAGGAAAGAAGATGCAGCCAGAGAAAAGGACAAAAGCAGATTAGAGCCATCTGTTCATAGCCTAGAATCTGGGACGCTTCCAGAACTGATGAAATTTCTACCACCAATTCCCTGCCTGCTCACTATACCCTCAAAGGAAACCAAGAAATTTGTTGTACATAGTTGACCTCATTCTGCAGGTCCATCTGCACGTGTTTAGCCTCACCCATCTGAGCAGTTCCTTCAAATTGCAGTTACTCAGTTGCATAAGCAACTAAAGGTATTCAACCTTCTGTTCTCAAGACTGAGATGCCTCCACCACAGATAACATAAAAAATTACAGAAAGTAAATAGATTACTATATAAAAACAGAGGTACATTTACTTTCCTGGACTTGTACCTGACTGCAAGGTCATATAAGTACATCACTACAAAAGTACATTCAGCTCCAATGTTGTCAGTTGTTGTATCTAAGACCCTTAGATCTAACAGCAGAGACATATATACACATTTATCTAGATATCAGGCTGTTAGTGACACCCTCTTTTTTCCTCCCAGCTGCACAACATCTAGTTATGGACTAGAAGCAATAAAAAAATCACAGCTTAAAAAAAAAAAACAGACTACAATAACATCGTAACAACACAAACCCAGGGGTTTTTGTTTGATTAAAAACAAGCTCCTTACCAAACATAACATCTACAACTGGTTCGGATCCATCATGTCTCACATCAGCAGTCACTTCACAGTTTGTATTAGTAGCTTGGACTTTTTTATGGTAAATACATTGGAGAAATTTTCTGAAAATATATTAAAAATACATTAAGTATGTTGTAGACAGGAATTCAAGTAAGCATATTTCTAAAACTAATTTGTATATCTCGAAAGTGCTGGGCAACAAAGTATAAACAAAACAGGATTTGTACCTAAGTTTAGGCACTTCTTATGAGAGAAGCACTCCTAAAAATCCAAATGGATATTGCTTGTATACTAACATGTAAAAAGCATACCAAAGAGCTTTGTAAAACTTCAATGTACACACTTGCTGTGCTTCTCTTAGCTAGATTAGTAACAATAATTAAAAAAAAATAAACAGCAAAGGCATTTTCATTTTTCTTTATGCATCATTTGCTTGCCAATGTTTTCTTGTTTGGATTTGAGACAGCATTTATTTATACGACGTCTTTGGTCTCCTGCAGATTTCTGAAATGCGTGACGCTACTTTAAGCTGCTATTCTGGCAGTTTGAAGATACTGTAAATTAAGCTGTGTTGCTAAATTCATTTTAAAAGTAGGTGTGCTTGCAAAGTCATTGCAAAACGGCATTTTGTAATTGTTTGGTGCAGAATCTACGTTGCCGGAGAAGCACAATCCCTTAAATGTCTCCAACAACTAATCCCCGGGACCGAGGAGCTGCTGATGCCCCGCCTCCCCTCAGTACAGGAGCGGCACTGCGGGGCAGCGCTGAGCGCTCTGGGACAGCTCAGAGCACACGCCTGGAAAGGGCCCGCGGCTGGGCACAGGCCCGGGCAAGGGCGCACGGAATGAGCCCCGGGTGCCAAAGCCCGGCCCTGGCGCCCGCCGGGAGACGCGCGGAGCCCGCCACCCGCCAGGCCGCAGGAAGGCCGTACGGAGGGCGCTGGGGCGTCTACAGACAGGGAGCCCAGACAGAGCGGGCCGGGGCCAGGGCTGCCCCGCAGCCCTCTCACCTGGTGCTCTCCACGTTGGCCTCGAAGGGGCAGAACCGGACCACGATACTCTTCACCGGCCGCAGCACCACGCTCACCTTGGACGCCATCTTCTCCCCGCCCCCTACTACAACTCCCGGCAGCCCTCGCGCAGGGGCGCCCGGCGGCGGCGGCCGCGCCAGCCCGCCGCGCGG
>WBMY01004187.1:206714-217717 GCA_013397315.1 Donacobius atricapilla | reverse complement strand
CAACACCTTCCAGCCCTGCTCCATCACCTTCCAGTCCTGCTCCATCACCTTTCAGCCCTGCTCCAGCCCTGCTCCAGCACCTCCCAGCCCTGCTCCAACATCTCCCAGCCCCACTCTGGCTGTGCCACCTCAGCACCTCCCAGAGCTCTGGCCCCACACGGGACCCAGCGGCTGAGCCACAGCAGGTGACAGTGGCTTCATTCTTCTCCTTCAGTGCTTGTTCTGATTCACACCACCATTTCCCCAATTTCAGTGCAGTTAAGGGCGTCACCTCCCCAGCACAAGCCTCACTGTAACTCTCTGCTGGGGACTAAATGCCACTAAATGCCATCAAATTCACCCCCACGAGCAAAGTGCCACCAGTGTCCAGGTCTCCCTCAGCAGACACAGATCTCTGGCATGTGAAGAAACAGACCCTGGCCCCAGTATAACAAACACATTCCTGCCTTGCAGACAGGACGAATTCCTGGCTTCAGGAATTCATCTTCCCCTGTCCAAGCACCTCTTGTGCCATCGTTCCGTGGCCACAGCTCCTGCAGCAGCACCCGACTGTCAGCCAGGGCATGTTGGTGCATCAGTGACCCCTGAAGGTTTGCCTGGCTCAGCCATGCTGGGGGCAAAGCTCACAGAGAAGTCTGTAGAGTGCAGAGGACACAAACTCCTGCTGTGGGTCCATCGGTGACCCGAGTGCCACAGCCCCTGGCACTGCCAGGACGTGCCCTGGGTGCTCCTCGGTGAGACCCGAGCCTGCCTCCCCCTCTGTGGGGGGCTCTGACTGCCCCCGTGCCCACCCCCGGCAGGGACCCCGGCCCCCACGGCGTCACACCGCTCTGATTCACCGCAGCCACCCCCGGGGAAGGGGCACAGGCACACAAAATCCACCAGCAAACACCCTCCTGGGGACGGTGGATCGGGCACGGCAGGAATTGCTGATTTGTGTGGGCCGCTCATGAAGGCAAAGGGTAAAAGCAGCGGGAGCAGGGTCAGGCAGCAGCTCCAGCCCCACTCTGCGCTGTGCCATGGGAACAGCCCGTTCCCAGCGCTGGCTGCCACCCACACCTCCGAGCCCACCGGCTCCCCTTTCTCTCCAGAGAGCAGCAAATCCTCCCCCAGGGGTTTGCCACAGCCTGGCCACCCCCATCAGGCAGCACTGAGCACCCCCTCGTGCCCCCAGCCCGGGCTCCTACCTGCAGCTCCTTGTCCGAGTACTTCTGTGGGTTCTTGCTGCCCTGGCTCTTCTTGCGGAGTTTCTTCAGCTCTGCCTGGCACTTGTCGAGGGAGTCCCCCTTGCTCCTCTGCTCTGTCTGGTATTTCTTCAGCGCAGCCTGGACGTGACAGGAGAAAGTTCTGAGCCTTGGCCGCAGCTCCTGCTGCCGAGGGGTGACAGAAACAAGGAGAGCCCCAGGGAAATTCCAGTGGGATTCCCAAGGCCCAGAGAGCAAATGGGACAACTCTGTCGTGTGTGTGGTGATGTGTGTGGCACTGGGGACCTGTCTGCACCCAGGGGCACAACGTGAGGGTGCAGGGAGCAGCTGCGGGGGGAGACCCGGGGCCCCCGAGGCCAGGGCTGTGCCAGACTCACACACACAGAACTCACACTCAGGTACCGGGAGTCCAGCTCCACCTTCTGCTCCAGCTGCGTCAGGAGCTCGTTGTGGAAGGACTTGAGCTGCAGGGAGAAAGAACACGCTCAGTGCTTGGGGAGGGCTGGCAGAGCCTGCCCGGGGAGCAGCAGATGGCACCGGGGAGGGCACAGCAGCAGGGCTGCCCAGGCTGAGAGCGGCGAGGGACAGACTCAGAGAGCGCCCAGCAGGGCTGAAGAGGATGCCCAAGCAATGCAGGCCCTCTGGAGCTTAGCAAATCCATGTCAGAGGGGCTGGTGTCACCTGGACAAGGCACAGAAAAGCATTTTCCACTGACAGGGACCCCGGCACGCCAGGCTGGGCACTCACCATCTCCTCCAGCTGGTTCTGGATCTGCCTGTGCACCTCTGCCATCTGGAAGAGCACATCCCCTGAGGAGAGACAAGACGGGGAGGGTTTGAGGCACCGAGCTCAGGGGACGCCACGGGGCTGGGGCAGGCAGCACCCTGCTGGCAAGGAGGGGTCCCTAGCCAGAGCCAGGGGGGCTCCTGGAGTACCCCCGTGCCCACCTTTGGGGAGCTGCAGTGAGTCAGTGCTCACCTGAGACACTCGGACAGACAGGTAACCCTTGAGAGGCAGGAAGGGGAACAAGGACGAGCAGCGGCAGGACCCCAACAGCAGGGGCAGCCCGCGTCCCCCAGACCCAGCACAGGGACAGACACAGCCCTGGCACCCAGTGCAGGTCACAGGGCACGGCTCCGAGCCCTGGGATCCCCACTGCAGCCAAGGAATCCCAGCTCTGCTCTGCCACTTCCTTTCATTTTTCTTCTGCGGTGCAGGACTGCAGCCCCACACCCAGTGCTGTTCCTGGAGGAAGGGCTGCGTCCTGGCTCAGCAGAAGCCCCAGTGTGGCTGGAGCCAGGCACACACACGGGAGCATCTTTTAGGAAGGGAGCCAGCACTGAGAGCCCTGACTCTGGATCAGAGTGAGTCCTGGGGACAGCCCAGCTCTGTCAGCTCTTTTCAGAGCTGAGTTTGGAAGCTTTCCCTTCCAGCATGGCAGGTTGTCGCTTCCCAAGAAGCCCCCAACCTCTGTGGGGCTGTTTGCAAATGAAAGCCAGCATCATACCGGGGCAAGGGAGGGAGTGGGACCCTCTCCCAGCAGAGCTGGTGCATGCAGGGCCAGCCCCAGCCTGTCCCCCCCCGTCCCTGGGCACAGGGGCCATGTGCCAGCTGAGTGCCAACACCCCCAGCTGACCAGGAACAACCTGCCTCAACATGGCTTTGCTCCCCTGGCTGGAGCAATTCGTACTTTGCACCGCGCACTGCACCTCAAACCCTTCTGCAAACACAAAAATCCGATCCCTTGGCAGGATCCCCTCTGCTGCAGTGGCAGAAGAGGCTGTGGCAGCGGCTGCTGGCAGGGCCACCGTCCCTCTGTGCCCCCCGAGGGAGCAGCAGTGCCCACGGCGTCCCAGGGCTGAGCAGATGGCAGCGCTGCTCCTGCCCCACCAGGGAACAGCGTGCCAGGATTTCCAGCGGGTCCTGCAGGTGCTGAGCCGAGCACAGCCCTCCCAACCCGGCCACCACACGGCTCTGCAGGGTCACACGGGAGCAGGGAGGTGCAGGCAAGGGGCCACCACCGCGGCAGCGCCAGGAAATCGCTCCTGCTCGGGCTGCGACAGCTCAATGGTGGGAAGTGCCTGAATTCCCACTGCGAGGAGGCCCTGGCGTCACTCTGAGGTGGCTTTGTCAGGGGGTGGCAATGCAAGGGTGGCTCTCTCATTATTCCCAAAGCTTGCACCACCTCCTGTTCCTCTCCCTTGCCGTTTGGCTGGAGTGGAAATCCCGGGTGTGCTGGCGTGGCTCTGGCCACGGTCACAGAGCTCCTGAGCCACCTGAGCGGGGGCCTGGGACACCCAGAATTAACATCCATGGCCCCAAATCCAGCCCTGGGTACCCCTGCTTTGGGACAAGAGGGCTCTGTCCCCTCCTACATTCCTCTCCCAGGGAACTGGCCCGTTCCCAGCAGCCGGGGCGGCTCGTGGTGCTCTCTCAGCACTGATATCCATCTTTGGGGTTCAACTTTCTCCTGCACCCCCTCCCTGGGCTCCTGCCGGGGCGTTCCAGCCCCACATCAAAGCCAGCAGGGCACGGAGCCTCGCTGTGTCCCAGCCTGCGGGGGGGCTGCGCTGGCCCCCCTCAGCCCCAGCACCACGAGTGGCAGGAAGGCAGCTGGACGCCTGCCCGGAGCCTCAGGAGCTTCCTCCAGAGGCTCCCTCTCCGCAGCTGCCCCCAAAGGAACCAGCTCCAGGCTTCCCGTGGCCTCTGCCACCACTGGAAGCCGAGCAGGGTTTGAGCTAAATCCCCTAAAAGCAGCCGGCAGCAGGGTGTGAATTCCCACCGAGCACCTCTGCCACCCCGACAGCAGCTTCACAAAACCCTACAGACATCTCACCCCAAACCCAGCCCAGGGGTGAAGTTAAACTGTGACTAAGGGCTTCCCCCGCAGCCGCAAAGCCTAAATACTCCAAAATTCGACTTGGGAAAGAACCCGTGGCCCTGTTCCAGCGGTACCACCGTGAAATTCTGAGGGCACCACGCCCGGGAGCTGGGTGGCAGGGCTGGGACGGGCACAGGGCACACGCCCTGGCAGCAGCAGGGCCGCCCACGCCAGCATGAGCTGCCGGAGGGATTTGTAAATCAAACACCTGCACTCCCACCGTGCAGCAGCTCGGGTCACCGTGGGAGCCGCACCCGGCTGCCAGCACACACATCCTGCGGGTGAAGAACCCCCCGGTGCAGCATCTCAGCTCCAGCCAGAGGCAGAGGGGAGCCGGGGAAGGGCAGGAGGCAGAGCCGGGGGCTCCCCGCTCCCCGCGGGAGGGCTGCCGAGCGCACGGCGAGGAGGAGCTGCTGGTGACTCACAGTATCGCTCTGCGAGGAGAACTATAGCAGCTATTGTGGGCCCTTCCCTTCCACACCCAGCCCACAACAGGCGAACAGGTTGTGCCACATCCCCGCGGCACCACGGGAGCCAGCTGCCCCTCCAGAAGGTGAAGCGGTGGGAACCCAGCTCTCTTTGGAGTTGTCAGGGACTCAAGGTTCTTTTTTGACCCCCCCTCCCCCTCTAAAACAGGATATGGGCCATTTCTAATAAGAATACCAGGCAGGCATTAATCAGGGAGGCAGATTGCTCAGAGACGGAACACGCCGATGCTTGTGCAGGGCTGCAGCAGCCCAGGCTGTCCTGCAAGGGCAGCAGGAGATGGTGGCCAGGGGAGCATCTCCCACCAGCTCCTGGGGTCAGCATTTGGGCACAGCCCCTAAAAACCAGCCAGCAATAACCCTGCTCACACAACACCCCGGTGCCAAAGATCTGAGGCAGCCAAACCTAAGGCAAAACCCAGTGTGGGTATAGAGGAGGCACTTGGGGGACTCGGGCCAGCAGTTGGGCTCAATGACCTTGAGGGCTTTTCCACCCTGAACAATCCCGCTGGAAACTTCTGCAATCCTTTTTTTTTTTTTTGCTCCTCCCTCCCGGCAGCACAGCCTGGGCCAGGCTGCCAGAGCAGCCCCCCAGAGCCAGGGAGCACTTCCAGCCGGGCCGAGGCTCCGGCTCCACGAGTGACAGCCGGGAAGATCTGCGTGCAGCGCGAAGGAGACCAGTGTGGGGAAACAATCAGCTTCTCCACGCTGACTCATCCCTTTCCTCTCCACAACGGTTTCACTTCTGCCAGCCCCAGAGGACTGTGAGATGTGCTGATAACTCATCGGCGACTCAGCGCTGCTCCAGCCCCGCCTGGCACAGCTTAAGGCGTTTTTCATTTGTTAAGGGACCAAGTAAAGGGAAAAGCAGAAGCTTCCCAAGGCGCGCTGGTTTGGGTTCCCAGTTCCCGGTAGCTGGCTCCCTCAGGCTGGGCAGTCGCCACTGCCCCTTTCTCCAGGGATACGTCAGAGACTGGGATGTTCCGTGCCCCCCGCGGCCCCCCTGGATGGGGGCCAGCCCTGGATCTGCACCAGGATGCACAGCCCAGAGAGTGCCCGGTGCCCAAGTGCTGTGGCACGAGCTATACTGGTGGCACTGGTTAATTGAACACCCTCACATCGCCCAGCCTGGCCCCTAACCCTAACCCTGCTGATTCCAGAGGGGGAGCAAACGCCTCCAGGACCTGGAGCTGGCCACACACCCGGCCAAAACCCCTCCTCAAACCTGCCCAGTGCTGCTGGACGGCAGAAAGCAGCCCATGGACACACAGAGGAGCCCTGCATCCCCCCAGAAGGAGGGAGCAGCCCTGCAGGATCCCTCCCGGGCACAGAGCAGGTGGGAATCCTGCAAGTTGTCACCATCACCAGGGAAGGTGAGACCCAGACGTTGCACACATCTGCCACACGCTGGGAGCCCCAGCCAGGCCACATGGTCCCCACAGATGCTCATTTACAGCCCTCCACCACCACGTACCAAACACAGGTGGGGGAGAAGGAGCCTTGGCCGTCTGCTCCTCATGGCAGGGGCGGAGGTAGCGGAAAAGCCCCGTCCTGAGGCAGCAGAAGGCTTTGAGAGGACTGCCTTGTGTTTCTGCACCCTCAGCAAGCCCGTTCCTGCAGCTTCCTTTCCTCCACCAGCACAAAGCTGTCACCCACAAGGCGTTAAGTGCGTTGTTAAGCCCAAATTTAAAGGATCGCCAAAAAGATCTCAGCTCCCAGCCAGGAGCTCACCTCCATCCACAGCAGGGACTGCCATAAATCACAGGAAAATATTTCCTGGCGCTGTGTGGCACCCTGGGCACTGCTCTGACTGGTTCCCAGTGGCAGCTCTGTAGGTCCCAAACCGCACACGGGCACCAGCAGCCCCCGGTGCCCCTCGGGGCTCCACGGCCACCTTTGGGATCACCTGGGGGATCTATGTCCACACCTCCACCGCTGCAGGAAGCACCGACCCAAAACAACCAACCCACCTAACAGGGTAATCCCCGTTCCCAGAGGATCTGGTGCAGCACAAAGCCTGCAGGAGCCAGGACAGAGCCCGCAGCTGCAGGGGAGGCAGAGCCTGAACTCAGGGATGCCCCTGGACCCCTGGCAGTGCCCAAGGCCAGGCTGGACAGGGCTTGGAGCAAGCTGGGGTAGGGGGAGGTGTCCCTGCCCACGGCAGGGGTGGCACTGGGTGAGCTTTAAAATCTGGACGAGAAGGTGCCATGTCCTGATTTTATTGTGGGAATAAAAAGCCATTAATGTGCCAGGGGCTCCTTTCAGCTCAACAATGGTTGAGTAATTACTGCCTGCACTGCCCTCTCACAGCCTGGTGTGTCACCCAGAGCAGCTCCTCTCATCCAAGGGGCCTCCCAGAATCAAGTGCTGAGCAAAATCCACCTCCAGCCCTGCAGGCGCTGCTCGGCCCCAGCATCCCGGGGGAAATGTCTCCAGCTCTGCTCACCAGGAGAAGAAAACCCCTTTCCATGACTTTGTCACGGCCCAGTTTTCCAGAAGGACAAAAGAAACGACATTTCGAGCAGCATCCAAGAGACCTAGGCAGGAGCTGAACAAGGGCCAAAGTCACCTGAGGACTCATGCACGAGGCTGGAGCTTCTTGGAAGGGGCTACAAACCTTCCCTGGTCAGGCACAGGCTCCTCACACCAGCTTCTCTTCCCCAAAGCCGCTGCCACAAGCACCAAGGGGGTGAAGAACGGCCCGAGGAGCCTCTCAGGGGCACCCGTGGGCACAGACCTGAGTTCAGACAGGCCCCACCAGACACTTGCACCTGAAAACTCAGCCCCCAGAGCCGATTACAGCTCAAGTGCATTATTATTGTTATTATCGCCACTTCTCCATTCCCACGCGGGATTATCCTGTCTACACGCAGCTCCTCAAATCTGATGGGGAATTTAGAAAAAATGCAAGAGCTCAGCAGCCCCTCGGGCAGCCAGGAGCTGAGCCCAGAGCGGTGCTGCAGAGGGCTCCGTGTTCCATGGGACATGGTCACAGGGCTGGGGCTGGACACCAGGAAAGCACCCAGGGTTGGAAAGAGAAGGTTTTGGAGGGAAAACAATTATCTCAGATTTTTGTCCCTGGAGGCTGGGACCATGAGCTGCAATCCTGACCAGAGCATCACACGGTCCTGGCTGACACCTAGAAACAGTTTTCCCTATGAACTGCTGTGGGAAGAAAATCCCACTGAGGGAGGGAGCTGGGGGGCACAACATTAATGGAAGCAGCGATTGAGAGAATTCCTGTTTACTGCTCTAAAATGCATTCCCCATGCCTGGCAGTGCCCAAGGCCAGGCTGGACGGGCCTTGGAGCACCCTGGGACAGCGGAAGGTGTCCCTGCCCATGGCAGGGGTGGCACTGGATGGGCTTTAAGGTCCCTTCCCGCCCAAACCAGTCTGGGATCCTATGAAATAACCCAGAGCCCCTTTCCGGCACTATCGGCATTCCCGGCCCAGGGAGCGATAAGGCAAAGGTGTTCCCAGGAAAAGCTGCACCTCTGGCGAGCACAGCCCCGACCCAGAACAGTTCTCAGCCCCTGTTTACACATCTGCTGGGAGGGGGTTGTGTCCCAGCTGTTATCAGCTCCGCTGAGCTGCAGCCAGAAATTTTATCTCAACTTTCTCCTGCCCAGAGCAGCTGCCACAGCAAATATCAGCAGGATCAGCAGAGCACGAGGCTGAGGAGCCCCGGAGCTGCCAGGAGCCTCCCTGGGATGTGTCCACACCAGGAGGGGAAGGAGCAGTGATTTGGAAACACTTTAAACCCCAAAATACTCGAGCCACACACGGGCAGATGGCACCAAAGACATCAAACCCTTGTCCTTCGGTGAGGAACCGGGGCCAGAGGTCCCCAAATCCAGGTTTGAAGTGTGAGCAAACCTGGAGCTGCTCTGAAGAGCTGGCAGGGTGGGGGTTCCCCGAGCTCCTGCCCTCTGACCAGGCTGCCCCAAAGCTCCCCTGCAGGAGGGCAGAGCTGGGGTGTCCCCCAGCCCCAGAGAGGCAGCAGCAGCTCCCCGCAGGCTCTGCACAGCCCTCAGCACACAGGGCTCTTTGTTTTATTTATTAAACAGAAGCAGATTGCTCCAGGCAGCTTTAATCCACGACTCGGTTTCCATAGACACTTACTGCTTTCCCAGCACAATTCCGAGGCAGCAGCAGGGCTGGGGGGAGCGGGGCCTGACACCAAATCCAGAGCCCAGGGGCTGCTCCCCGACTCCTGCAGCCTCTAGAGTCGTTTCAGCTCAACCTCTCTGTTAATTGCCTGCCCCGGAGAGATGCTTTAATGAGCACTTTGCCATCGCCTAAGAACCAGAGCTGCGGGAGGGATNTGGGGGGAGCTGGGAGAGTCACCTTGAACACTAAGAGGAACGGGGAGAGTCACCTCAAACCGTGAGAGGAACTGGGCGAGTCACCCTGAACGCCGAGAGGAACTGGGGGAGTCACCCCAAACCACGGGGGGAGGTGGGTTTGTCACCTCGAGCCACGGCTGTGAGGAGGGAGGACACAGGAGGATGTCTGGGCGAGAGGGAGTCTGGAAAAGCAGCTCCCGAAGGATCTGCTGGGGAAACAAGCGTGAGAAAGGGGAAGGAGGCAGCGAGCGTCACAGCTCGTGACATTTGCCATCGATTGGGCAAACACCAGTCCCTGGCGGCGGCACCGGGAGGCTCCAGCAGGGCAGAGCTGCTGCGCCCAGGGCACAATCCCAGCCCCACCAGCACAGCCCCTGCCCCTTCCCACATCCCTCCCTCTCCCCTTCCCCTCCAGAGGTCCCTGATGGGCAGCTCAGCCTCATCTCCCCGGCCAAAATCTGCTCCTTCTCCTTTGCCAAGTGAGAAACAACCACCGCAAAGCTGCTCTCCAACACCAGCACGGGCCAAAGCCCTGACATCGAGGGCATCAGGGGGGTTTCCAAACTGCATTAACGGCAAATACAGAGACACTGCTAGCACTGAGACAAGGCAGGATCAGCTCCACGCTGAGCTTGTCCTCCCCAGCAGCACCAAAGATCTGTTTCATTCCCGTGCCGGGGATCTGCAACTCCATTTAGCAGCAAACTGGGGACTTACCCAATTCTTTTGATCCTTGGCTTTCACTGGCCAACTCTCCCATCTTCACCAGAGCATCAAAGTACCCTTTTGCTGCGTACGTCATGCCTAAAAAGCACCAAAAAACAGAGGTGACGTTCTCCTGAATGGCTGTTAGAACTTCTGGGGCACTGAGGAGACGCTAGACACTAAAATAGGTATTACCTCAAAGGGCTGAACCCCACGGGGAGGGACCACACAACAAACAGAGGAAAGAAAGCTGGAGCAGAGAGATTACGGGGTAATTTAGGGTTAGAAAAGGTACGTGCAGGACTGTGGTGGTTTCCATTGCAGTGCAAGCATCAGGCTGCTAACGCTGCTCAGAGAAATCACTGTGGAATAATTGAATATCACTGACTTTCATTATAGTTCAGCCTTGTTTGTTGACATTCCAGCTACGCACTTGACTCTAATCAGATAAGCAGGGGGTTTCCTCTAATCACAGAACACGCTGTACAGCCCCAGCCTTCCAGCGCTGCCTCTGCTCTGCCTCCTGGGTGCTGCACTTCCTCCAGCTGCCCCCCAGCTCGTGGATCCGAGGGGAGGGATGACCCCAGCCAAGGTAAAAATGACAGGAAGATCCTTGGCTCCACAGCGTTTTCCCAGCAGGGATGTGGGAAAAGCACAAAGGCAGTGATCACACTGGTTATCCCCAGTGCCACGGCTGGTGGCGCAGGACAGCCCGGGATAAACAGATCCTCCTCCCAGGTAATTAAAGCGGTGAATATTTCAGAAGAATAAAGGAAAAAACACAGTCCCAAGGGTAAGCAGCTCTTCTCCCTGTCACACCCTGCCTCTGCTCCCTTCCCTGCTGCCAGCAGGGAACCAGCAGGGAAAAGCACCCCCAAATCATGAACCCCACTCCGCTGGCATCCCCAGGAATTCCTGGGAAAGCTGCTGCTGGTGGGGCTGCCCTGTGCTCCCTCCCNTTCCATAGACACTTACTGCTTTCCCAGCACAATTCCGAGGCAGCAGCAGGGCTGGGGGGAGCGGGGCCTGACACCAAATCCAGAGCCCAGGGGCTGCTCCCCGACTCCTGCAGCCTCTAGAGTCGTTTCAGCTCAACCTCTCTGTTAATTGCCTGCCCCGGAGAGATGCTTTAATGAGCACTTTGCCATCGCCTAAGAACCAGAGCTGCGGGAGGGATGGAGGGGGAGGAGGAGGAGGAGGGGTGCACCTGGGGCTGCACAGACACCAGACCAAGGCACATCTCACTCCATGGGAGCATTAACAAGGTGCAGCATCCCAGGGGGAGCTGGGAGAGTCACCTCAAACCATGGGGGGAGCTGGGATTGTCACCTCAAACCATGGGGGGAGCTGGGAGAGTCACCTCCACCCATGAGAGGCTCT
>WBMY01004187.1:75273-182712 GCA_013397315.1 Donacobius atricapilla | reverse complement strand
GGGAATGGGAATAAAATAGGGAATGGGGATAACATAGGGAATGGGGACAACCAGGAATGGGGATGATAATATCGGGAATGGGAATAAAATAGGGAATGGGAATAAAATAGAGAATGGGTATAACCAGGAATGGGGATGATAATATCGGGAATAGGAATAAAATAGGGAATGGGGATAACCAGGAATGGGAATAATGATATCGGGAATGGGGATGATAATATCGGGAATGGGGATATTAATATAGGAAATGGGGATAATAATATAAGGAATGGGGACAATAATACAGGAAATGGGGATAATAATAGCGGGAATGGGGATAATAATATCAAGAATGGCAATAATAATAGTATAGGGAGTGGGGGTAATATAGGGAGTGGGATATAGGGAATGGGAGGTATGGGAGGGAGGCTGTAGGGGTGGGGGGCTACAGGGACACCACCGATTTGTTCACGGAGCCATGGAATTGTTCAGGGTGGAAAAGCCCTGTGACCCATGGTGTCCAACCCTGCCCCGGCACCGCCAGGAGCCACTGATCCCAGCCAGCTCATCCCTCGGAGCGAGCCGGGCTGCGGCCAGCGCTCCAGAGCTGCATTTGCACCCTGGGATCGCGGCGTTCCTGCTGCTCCACCGGGGCTGGGACACGCATCTGTCACCAACACCTCCCCCTGTGACCCGCCAGACCCAGAGCACCCCAAATCCCACCCGGCTCCTTCCTGGGCCACGGCTGCCCCCGGCCCCACAGAAGGAACCTCACACCAGGAAGTGTTTCTGCATTTATTTTTTATTAACCATTTATTTGTCTGTAATCATTTTACTCTCACATTACAATCGTGTGGGGGTTTTTATATAATTTTTTTTAAACTTTATTTTTGTAAAATAAATAGAGATAAGTGAACTTTTAAGGACGCTCTCTAGATCCTTGGTTAAACTCTGTGATCCCATGATTGAATCTCTGCATCAGACCTGTGGAAGCACAGCCCACACACGCTCAGGTAAAAGCCCAACAGCCCGAATTCCTTAAAATTCCTTAAATCCGGCTGCACCGGAGCCTGGCAGGAGCAGCTGGGCAGGAGCAGCAGTTCCCACCACGCCAGGAATGTCCTGTTCCTTTCACAAACACACTGATACGAGTTAAAAATCTATTGTTTTGAAGCTGTGAATGTTAACGGGTTACGTGCGATCCCCAACTCTGGCTCCAGCCCTGCGGACAGCCCGGGAGCGGGTCGGGAAGAGGCACAGCTCTGTTAGACCGTAATTAACTTTGGGTAACTGAGAAGTGGATTTTTAGGTAGTTTTTTAAGTTTAAAGCCTTTGATTCATCATCCTGGGACGTGGCCCTCGGCCTCCCTGACGGGCACGGGGACGGTGCTCGGGGGCACCCGGCATGGGCTCCACCGCCGTGGTTTGGGGACCCCTCCCAAGCCAGGGTCCCCACGTGCCGGCGGCACCCTGGGGTGGCCACGGTGCCTCGGCACACACGGACACGGTGCCAGGGGCAGCAGCAGCAGGGCTGGGGCAGGGGCGCAGCCACTGCCAGCACAGGGACAGAGGGTTCCGAGCCCTTCCCTCGCTGCATTCCCTCAGCACAGCTGGAACTTTGCTGACAGAGGGTTCCGAGCCCTTCCCTCGCTGCATTCCCTCAGCACAGCTGGAACTTTGCTGACAGAGGGTTCCGAGCCCTTCCCTCACTGCATTCCTTTCAGCACAGCTGGAACTTTGCTGACAGAGGGTTCCGAGCCCTTCCCTCGCTGCATTCCCTCAGCACAGCTGGAACTTTGCTGACAGAGGGTTCCGAGCCCTTCCCTCGCTGCATTCCTTTCAGCACAGCTGGAACTTTGCTGATAAAATGCTCTGACCCTTCCCTTACCATATTCCTTTCAGCACTTTGCTGGGAGCCTGCAGATCCCATGGGACTGCCTGGGCGAAACACTGGGAATTCCAGGCCAGTTCTGCAGCTCTGGAAGGAAACCCGTCCCTCGGCTGTGCTCTCCCTTCCCACACCCATGCCCAGCCCCGGCACGGACCCCAAGGGACAAAACATTCATTATTCAGACGTGGAAGGTGCGAAGATGGAGCTGGGACAGCTGGGATGAGGGCGCTTTCCTCAGACTGGCTGCCTTCCTCCTCCTCCTCCTCAGCGATTCTGCGTGCTCAGGTGCTTCCCTGCCTGATTCCAAAGGGGCAGGGCAGCCCCAGCCGTGGTGCGCAGCCCAAATGCCGCCCTCAGGCCGGCGCACGGCAGCCACGGGGCGCACACAGAGCCAGGATGGGCCCCCAGATGCGGGTGTGGAGCTCCCTGCGGCACAGGGGCAGTGGCAGCAGGAGGGGCAGTGCCGAGGTGCCCTCGGCTCCCCTCCGGCACCGTGGGCTTGGGTGGAACGTGGTGACACCAGTGACCCGCTCCAGGCTTGGGATGACGGAGATCTTCGTTCCCTTTCTTCCCTCACACGCAGCTCTGTGGCGTGGGACATGCTGCCCTGCTCCTGTCGTCTCCTTGAGCCCCTTCCTGCAGGATCCCTGCCTGCCCAGGCCACCAGGCCCCCGTCTGTCCTTGCTTCCAGTGGAGAGGGCGCTGCAGGGAGGGAGGAGGTTCATGCAGAGGAGACGCTGCCCTGCCTCCCTGGCAGGTACATCCCGTGCTCGGGTGGCGCTGCCCTGTCCCAGGAATTGGGTTTGGCACAGGGTTGGCAGCAGCTGGAGGGTCCCGTGGAGCTGTAGCTGAGTCCTGACAGTCCTTGAAGAACCCACACTCCAGCAAAACAAGGAACAAAGACTAAAACAAGACCCTTCTCAAGGGCGTTGCCTCATCCAAGTCCTTCCAAGCTCAGGAGCCGTGTTTCTGACAGAGAAGCCAACCACTGGAAACAAAAATAAATGCTCCTTTTCTGTAGCTTTTAGAGGATATAGCTGGAAAACAAAACAAAACAAAACCAGGAGATTGTCTCTTCCCCTTGTCAAACCCATCAGTAGCCAAGTCAGAAGAACAAATGTTCAAGTTATGGGGTGCAGCAGCAGCCAACACGAAACATTCAAGTCGATGATTTCTCTATGTACAGGAGCCCTGCCCCGGAGCCGCTCCGGGCGCCGTCATCTGATCCTCTTCTCCACCGAGTACACCGAGATGTAGAAGTCATTGCTGCCGACGGCCAGGTGGGGCTGCGGGAGAGCACAGCGACAGACAGGCACAGTCACACGGCCTCCAGGCTGGAAAAGCCCTGTGGGATCACCTGCGAGCCATCCCCACCGTGCCACTCCCGTCGGTCCTTGGACACCTGCAGGACTGGCCACTCCAAACCTCCCGGGGCAGTTTTCCATGAGGAAATTCCTGCTGATGTCCAACCTGAGCTTCCCCTGGCCCAGCCTGAGGCTGTCCCCTCTCCTCCTATCCCTGTTCCCTGGGGGAAGATCCCAAATCCCTTCGGCTGTCCCCTCCTGGCAGGGAGTTGTGCAGAGCCACAAGGTTCCCCCGAGCCTCCTTTTCTCCAGGCTGAGCCCCTTCCCAGCTCCCCCAGCCCCTCCTGGGGCTCCAGCCCCTTCCCCAGCTCCCTCAGCCCCTCCTGGGGCTCCAGCCCCTTCCCCAGCTCCCTCAGCCCCTCCTGGGGCTCCAGCCCCTTCCCCAGCTCCCTCAGCCACAGCTCCCGTGACCGACTCCAAGGTCCAGGTGTGCAGCAGTGACAGGCACAAGTGACAGTGACATTCAGCAGGGACACCCAGCTGCTCCACAGCTCTGCAGGAGTTATGGGCCCATTTCAGCCACAGGGAAAAATTATGGGCACTATTAGTGGCCAACTGCCAACATAATTTCTCTAAATGACTGTGAATCTGCTCGTTAGGAGCCGATGCCTGGGCTGAAAATGAGCATTTCCTGCAGTGAGGGGACCTGGCCCGGCCGGACAGGGTTTTGCTTTGCTTGTTTAAAGAGCAAACTGCCCTTCCCATTACATATTTAATATTTGTGAGCTGATCTGCAGGTTTCTAAAACAACTCTTGTAACTCCCTCCAGTTCTCCCATCCATTCATTGTTTTCTCAGGTTTTCCAACTCTTGCATTTATTCTCCTCCCTGGGACCTCTGTCCTCCCTGAGCAGCAACCAGATTCCCTCTGTAACTACTGCAGAGCCCCTCAGCTGTGGCAGACTCCAAAATCTCCTTTTGTTCTGCCTCATTCCAGCCTTTGGCAGCTCCTGCCTTTCATTTTTGCAGCCCTCCCGCTTTCCTGAGGCGCAGCTTTTGCCTGCACAGCACCAGCCCTACGTGAGAGCAGCCCCAGTGAGACAGGGCTGCAGAGCCCAGGCCGGGAGTGAATCAGCAGCTGCAGTTTGGGAGTGT
Organism: Donacobius atricapilla; assembly: GCA_013397315.1. Lineage (NCBI taxonomy): Eukaryota > Metazoa > Chordata > Aves > Passeriformes > Mimidae > Donacobius > Donacobius atricapilla. Next base: position 178,384 of record WBMY01004187.1, on the reverse strand, counting down.
GAGCCTGCCCTGCTGCGGCCACCTCGGACAGCTCCTGCGGCCAAGGAGGAGTCCCAGCAGAGCCAGGCTGGGATGGGAAGGGCAGCTCGGGAGCTGAACCCGTGGAGCTGCAGGGCTCCCTCGCAGACCAGCAGCAGCACCAGTGTGGCTGTCTGAGCTGGGCTGGGACAGCTCCCCTTGGCACTGGGGGGGTCCCTGTGCCATCCCCGCTCCCCACAGGGACACCGCGACGTGCCAACCCCAAAGGCCAGCAGGGTACAGACCCAGTGAGGATGGAAGGCCAGGCAGCTGATGGCTCCCACTCTCTGTCCCATGAAGCCATCGTAGTATTTGATGTTGTTGATCAGCTCCCCGTTGCCGTTGTAGATGGCAGTGAACTGGTTCATGGAGCCACTGGAAGGGAAAGGATGGAACACTGGGAACGCTGGGAGGGGACAAAAGTGCTGCTGCAGCCCCTGGCTGAGCTGTGCGCCAGGCCAGGGGACAGCACTAACGGGTGGCTGGAAGCACAGTGACCTGTGGTCACCTGGGACAGGGAAACACGGAGAGCTGGTGCCCAAACACACCCAGTGCACCCCCAGCAGGCTCCAGGCCGTGTGGCTGTGGAGCAGCTGCTGCTCTCCACTCAGAGCCCAGAAATACAGGCACTGAACAGGGACCCAGTGTCCAGGGCTTCCCTGATGCAGAATGGGATAAAGCTCCTGGGCAGCGAACACAGGAAAGAAGCTGCACTGCTGTGCTAGGGTTAAAAACAATAAGGTCAGTACCACCCCATGAATGATGTCTGCAGAGACAAATCGTCCTCTCCAGGGATCACGGAATCATGGAATGGTTGGGGTTGAGAGAGACCTTAAAGCTCACCTTGTTCCACCCCCTGCCATGGCCAGGAACACTTCCCACTGTTCCAAGCCCCATCCAGCCTGGCCTGGGACACTTCCGGAGATCCAGGGGCAGCCACAGCTTCTCTGGGCACCCTGTGCCAGGGCCTGCCCGCCCTCACTGGCAAGGATTTCTGCGGGAGTGGCAGCAGGACTCACCATGCAAAGAGGTTGGCCTGGGGGTGGATGTCGAGGGCCGTGAGCCCCTTGACGATCTGCAGCACCTTCATGGACTCGGGCATGCGGGGGTCGAAGAACCGCACGTCGCCGTTGACGCTGCCAACACAGAGCCGCGGGCTCAGGCTGTGCCCAGCCCCACCCCAAAGCCCAGAAAACGCAGCTGTAGCACTGCCCAGGAGCCAGACACCTCCATGGGGCACTGGGACAGGGAGCACACACGGCCAAATTCCCACTGGTGCTGTGATGGGATCCCACCCACAGCAGGATCTGTGAGGAAGGAACAGCTCCGGAGCGATCCCTCACTGCTGATCCCTCACTGCTGATCCCAAATTGCTGATCCCTCACTGCTGATCCCAAATTGCTGATCCCTCACTGCTGATCCCTCACTGCTGATCCCTCACTGCTGATCCCTCACTGCTGATCCCTCACTGCTGATCCCTCACTGCTGATCCCTCACTGCCTCTCCTGCTCTCAGCCCATTGCTGAGCGTGCCTTCCCTGTTCTGGCACCCCCAATACACCCACCCCGAATTCCTGCTGCGTTGCACAGCAGGAGATGGCCTTGGAGACCTGCAAGCAGAGGGGATGTGCTGGTGCCATCCTCTACTCCAAGTGCCTGGCCACCAGGATGACTATGGGTCACTCTATCACTGTGGATCTCACTACAGGATCTCGCCCTGTCCTACCATTTGTTTCCCTTGGGTTTTGCTGTCAGCTGAAGCAGAGGGAGCTGGGAGGAACCGCAGGGGAGGTGGCTCAGTTCCACAACCTGAGCTCCTCTGGGAAGAGCCCAGACCTGCCTTTTGAAGCCCAACGTTCCCTCACAGCTCTGCAGCTCTGGGAGCAGCTCCCAGGCTGGAAGGGCTCTCAGGAGAGGGGACTAGCAGCCCTCAGCCCTGGGCACAGGGACCTGACCCCTGGGCTGCTGGAGGAGCTTACAGAGAAGATTAAAAACTCCAGTATGGGAGCTCGACAAATCTGGCAGCTGCATCACATAATCCCCTGTCTGAAAAATCTTAATACATTTTTGCTGCCCCATCCCCCGCCTCAGGAATGTTCTGAATCCCAGAAAATTATGTTTTGTTTCCATTTTCTAATCAAGAAAAAGAGGCTCTTTGTGTGCAAGCGGTGGCTTTGTGACAATAAATTCTGTTCTGCTGTTCCTTAATGGCCAAATCAGTACCTGCTGCTCTGGCCGCAGTATTTACCAGGCAGCAGGAATGGATTTAGGGAATTGCACAGGAATCCTGCCCAGGAACGTGCCTGACAGATGCGCCATCCACCTTCCTCCTCTTGCTCTCTCCCAGATGACCCCACGGAGATGTTGGCAGCACAAGAGATCCTATACCCAGCTCCTGCTCCTCTCCCTTCCTCCTCACACCCCTTGTGATGCCAGCACCTTGTTCACTCCCAAACCACGCCAACAGCCTTCCAAGGAAAGCTCCACATCCCTTTCTGCCTCCTCTCCACCGAGCCTGGAGCAGGAGTTAATGACTGAAGCAAATGTCAAACTCAGGAGCTTTACCCTCCCAGCTGCTGGAATAGCAGGGACAGGGTTCAAAGGGAAGAAGGAGCTTTACCCTCCCAGCTGCTGGAATAGCAGGGACAGGGTTCAAAGGGAAGAAGGAGCTGTGAGGAAGGGCGGGCAGCTCCAGGGGCGTGCTCCCGGGTACCTGACGCTCATGATGTTGCCCTCGGGGTGCTTCTGCAGGTAGGCCTTCACCACCCAGGCCGTGTGCTCCCGGTAGGTCATGACGCGGCTGCGGACAGAGGGACACGTGTGAGGCGCGAGGTGAGGGGCACGCGGCCCCCTGAGCCCCGGGAGGACGGCGGTTACCATTCACTGAGGGCCATCCTCCTGTCGAAGACGCGGATGGAGCCGTCGCCCAGCCCCGCCACGATGAGGGAGCGGTGGGAGTCGCAGGACAGGCTGGTGACACAGCTGTCAGCCCCCGTGGGAATGTCCTGCCGAGAGAGCACGCAGACACCACGGCCGGGCCTCAGGCACCTCACTCAGGGCCCCGAGCCGAGGTGCAGCCCCGTCCTGCTCCCCGTCCCCATCCTCCCCCCGAGCGGGGTGAGGCAGTGCCGGCGCCCCCGAGCCCCGGCAGGGACACGCTGGCCCCTGGCAGCTGCAGAGCCCTGGCACAGCCCCAGGGCACGGCAGGCAGGGCTGTGCCCCCTCCGTGTGTGGTGGCACAGGTGCCAGGGACACCCAGCACATCTCATTAGGGGCGGGAGCTGGGAAAGGGCCGAGGAAAAAGGCAGCTGGAGCTGCAGGGACAGCTGCACACGCTGCCACTTCCCCCCTTTTTACTTCTGGAGGCAAAAGAACTGCTCAGAATAATCCCTGTGCCTGTTGGGAGGGAAAGCACTTTCAGTTAAAGCCAGTAAAAAACGATGAGCAGCACTGCAAAAGCAGGAATGACAATCATGGAATGGTTTGGGTTGGGAGGGACCTTAAAGCCCATCTCATTCCAGCACCTTCCACAGCCCAGGCTGCTCCAGACCCCTGTGCAGGAGCTGCAGGAGCCCATTCCACACCCCAGTCCTGTTCTTGCCTCTGTGCAGATTCACCCCTGGAGCCGCTGTTCCAGCCTGGGCTGAGCGGGGAGAGGCACCAGGCCTGGGGCTGCTGCAGCCTCTGCCCACCCCCAGCTCCTCCTTTGAAGCTGCAACACGCAGCAGAAGTGCAAATGAAGCACTTGCTCCTCCAGCTCCAGCCCCAGCGCTTCCAGAGGTGTGGGTTTCTGTAGTTCAAAGAGGGAAGCACCTTTATCCGCCTCAATTATTCCTGCTCTTTGTGCTGATTCTCACTTTCCCAGTTACTGAGTCAGGAAGTTCCAATCACTTCAATTTCAACACCCAATCTTCGCAATTAAAAAAAGAAACAACATGTTTTTAGATACTTTCCGTGCAATCATTAATCATCATCATTTAAAAGATTTTCGCCTCCTGAATTTTGCCGCTCCCTAATTTGCATAGAAAAAATAATATGTGAAAGTAATTAAGATGAACAGAGGCTTAATTATCCCGCATCACAGGGTCAAAGTGTCGCAATTAATGTTCATCCAAGGGTAATTAATTTCGAGAAGCTTTGAAAACTCCGCTTCCTTTTTATTCCAGCATGGTGCCTCCATTCTCACCGACCACCTGCTTCTCCTTGGAATTTCTGAGAAACTTCCACGTGATCGAGGCTGACACGGACTGTGGCAGGGCCTTTCCCCTGTTACACGGCACAGGGAGCTGTGTGTGCTTTCACTGACTTTTACACTGCCCCAGTTACCTGTTAATATGAAATCCAACTGCATCCCAGTGCCCTCCTCTGCATCCCAGTGCCCTCCTCTGCATCCCAGTGCCCTCCTCTGCATCCCAGTGCCCTCCTCTGCATCCCAGTGCCCTCCTCTGCATCCCCGTGCCCGTCTCTGCATCCCTGTGCACTCCGCTGCATCCCAGTGCCCATCTCTGCATCCCAGTGCCCGTCTCTGCATCCCAGTGCCCGTCTCTGCATCCCAGTGCCCGTCTCTGGATTTCACAGCCTCAGCTTCCCCAAACATTGCTGCCCACCCAGACCAGCCACAGCAGCATCCAGGAGAGCCCTGACACACTCCCTGAGTATCTGTGTGGTTTTATTGACCTTGGAATATGGCCCTGGGGCAGGGAAGCAGGGAAGAAGGGAAGCAGGGAAGGGAAGAAGGGAAGCAGGGGCTCCAGGAGCTGCCAGCTCCTCACAGAGCAGTCCCAGCTGCTTTGGGCACGGGGCCCATGGATGGGCTCCAGGAGGGAGGTGCTGGGGACAAGCGCAGGGGCGTTACCTGTACTTTCATTTCCCGATCCGTGTCCCAGATCCGGATTATCCTCACGTCTCCCGAGGTCATCAAGAGCCCAGTTTCTTGTTCCCAGTCCACCACCATCCCTGCTCCTGAGACACAGCAAGGCAGGGGCGCAAATCAGTGCCAGCTCGGGCAGAGCTGCACTCCTTGGAGCTCTCCTGACCTCAAGCTCCAGACTGTCACCACCAGAGGAAATGTACAGGTTACACACACAGGCACCCCACACATCCTCCAGGTGGGACTGAACCAGCTGCTCCTGGATTTCAGTCCAAACACCGCCTTTGCCCCCTGGTCTGAGTGCTGAGAGAAGCTGTGGGAGGGGAGCACAGCTTCCAGGAACTGCAGTGCCCAGCACTTCATGAGAACATGAAATGCTGATTGAAGAGACCCAGCTGGTGCTGCCTCACACAGCAAGACCTGAGAGCTCCTGGACCGACTCCTTGTTCTCTCAGAAGGATGTGGGAGATGCTCCTGGACAAGGAACAACCAAGTCAGGCTGCAGTAGAGGGAATTTAACAGCTGGTGGGAGCACAAACCAGTTTGCTGCACTGACTGGCGGGGAGGTGAACATCCTGCAGTGGCAACAGCTCACCCTTACTGGAGCTTTTGCTCCTCATCCCCGAGGGCACAGATCAATCTCCAGGGGAAGTTCAGCACGACATCCCATCCACGCTGCGTTAAAAACACCAACAGAAACACCGGGAGCACCACAGGAGGGAACCAGAGAAGAACTCCAGGCGTGCTGTCTGTTCCCAGCCCCTTGGGAGGGCAGGGACAGCAGAATTCCTCCCCCGGAGCAGCGTCCCTGCCTCTTAGAGCAGAATTCCTCCCTCAGAGCAGTATCCCTGCCTCTCAGAGCAGGATTCCTCCCTCAGAGCAGCATCCCTGCCTCTCAGAGCAGGATTCCTGCCTCTCAGAGCAGCATCCCTGCCTCTTTGAGCAGAATTCCTCCCTCAGAGCAGGATTCCTCCCTCAGAGCAGCATCCCTGCCTCTCAGAGCAGTTGTCCACCCTCTCCTCCGTGCCAGAGCGAGTCTCTGGTGCTGAGCAGTGTTTCATAACCACACAACTGGAGGCAGAACCCTCTGCAATGCATCAGGACTGCAGCTCCTGCCCCGAGCACTCCCAGTGCCTTCAGCACCATGCCTGTGTCTCCACTCCACAGCGTGCCTGTCCACAAGGTAAAAACGTGCCTTTGTCTGGATTCCCTGCCAGGAATCGTCCCCAGCAGGAAATCTAAGCCTGCCCCCAGTGCGCTCTTTTGTCACCAAAGGGCCACAAGTACCTTGTGGCAGAACATCCACTGTTACAGAGCACAAAGGAAACAGCAGACACATCCTATGAACACCGAGCTCTCCTCCAGCACGATGGGATGACCTTGTTTTGCACAACTTCAGAGGAAACATTCTGCCCCTCTCCCCTTAAGCATCACACCTGAGCTGATTCCTCATCCTGCCATGTCCACGGAGGAGGTCACTGATGTTTACTGACAGTCCCTCACCCCACTGCAGGAAATTTGGGACTCTGAGCTGACCTGGGAGCCTGGATCTTTATCTTTAGTCAAATGGATTGTTCCTTCAGATTGCCTGGCAGCTCGGAGGGCTGGAGAGATGAGGCAAACAAGCAGGCAGTGATGGAGATGATAAACACCACTCAAGTGTTTGCATTTGTCATCTGTTTACAGCCCATGTGACAGCATAAACCTGGCAGCTGAGATGGATCTGGCCATTACCATCCCTGTGGAGTTCAGCAGGCAAAGAGCTCCGAGGCAGCTCCAAAGCTCCCAGTTTCCCAGGAACATCCCCCAGCTTGAAGAAAAGGTTTCTTTCTGATCAGCACCCAGTCCCATCCAGCTGCCCCATCCCAGGGGGACAGGGAAGGCGGCTTTGGGGGCAGAGCTGGCCGTTTTGGTGCCTCTCTTGGTGTGCCTGTCAGGAGCTTGTCACTGAGGATATTCAGCAAAGACATTGGGAAGAGCGGGGAAAGCCTCCAGAGGGATTACACAAAGATTCCCAGGGGAGACAAGCAGATGGAAGGGACAAGGGTTCACTCACAAGCAGGTTGGGGAAAAAAGGAGGGAGACGATGATGGAATCACGAAATCCCATGGCTTGGGTTGGAAGGGACCTCAACAACCACTTCATTCCAGCTTCCACTAGCCCAGGTTGCTCCGAGCCCAGTCCAACCTGGCCCTGGACACTTCCAGGGATGATGCTGGGTATGGCGTGGCTCGAGACCCTGCAGTCCCTGCCTTTCTTATTAAAACTTAAATAGTTCAGCTCAGGGATAACTGCTGGTCTCTGGAGGAGGGAAGAGCAGGATTTGGATCATCCCAAAGCAAGGATCTGCCTGGAGGTGGTGGGTCCTGGCTGCAAAGGTGCCTGTGCTGAGCCCTGCGCTGGGGGCTCTGCCCCTGCTGCACCCCACTTGTGCCCTGGCCAAAATGGGGATGTGACTGGGAATGCTGAACTAGAAATCCAACCTGTCTGAAGAGCAGAAAAGCCCTTGTACAGAAATGTCAGTCACTTGGAAGTGTGTGAGGCGAAGGAAAGCTTCCTCTGACTGTGAAATGTTCCATCCAGAGCTGGCACTCAGAGGATGGAATGAGACAGAAATAGCTGAACTATTTCTATGTACGAGCAAAGGTTTGCATGGCAGAGATGATACAGGATTGGCTCATGTTTCCATGCTCAATTCATAGTATTTTGGGATGAGGAGCGAACGTGGGATTGAATACTAATGATCATTTCCTTTTTAATTAACAGAGGTCCTACTCCAGGATGTTACAACTGAGCCTGCAGCCCACCCACGGCGCTTTGGCTCCTGGGCTTGGCACCTGAGCTGCTCCCCAGCCCCTCCTGCCCACAGGTGCTGCCCTGAGCACCTGCACAGCCCCGGGGCTGGCTCTGCCTGACCTGCCCCCCTCCCAGGAGCACCCAGGCACAGGGCGGGCACAGCCCCTGGCACAGGCCAGCCGTGGGATCCTGGTGGTCCCAGAATCCGCGAGCTGCAGGAACCAGCCCTGCACTGCTGCAATGCATCAGGAGCTGAGAGCACAATTTTCCTCTAAGGGATATTATGTTCTTAGATAATGAGCAACAAATCTTCCACAGCTCAGGGAGAGGAATTTTTAAACGTCCGTGGTGGAGGTGCTGTTGTTTTTTGGTTTGGAGTTTTGTTGTTGTTTGTTTTTGAGCCTTTTAAAGCCAGCACTGGCAGCTCTGCGTGGCTGAGCTTATCCACACCAACAGTTGTTCCTGAAGGTACAGCTTCCCATGGCTGCTCCCTCAGGACTGCCTGAGCCAGAGATATTTGCCTGGATGGGACAATTCCATGGATAAACTCCAGTACTAAAGTGGTGAAAGCAGCTGCATTCCCAACATCTGCGCTCCCCTGTAATGCCTAAATGTGGCCAGGCTGTCCTTGGCATTTCCGTGGAATCAGGAATACCTACATGGAACACAATAAAAAAGCATCCTGGATCCTGAATGATCATTTTTTAATCACGGGCCCTCCTGGTTGAGCAGTGAAGCACATCCCTGATTTCATTTCCAGGAAGCAGTGGGAGGGATGGATGACCTCACTCATCATTAATTTCTACAACATCCTCTCAAAAAGTGTCACCCTCCTCCTGCCAAGGACTCTGCAGTGAGGGACAGCAGGAGCTGGGATGCTGGGAATTCAATTAAAAGAACACAAACCCCTGGAGCTGCGATTTCTCCAATGGTTTTATTGCCATCAAACGATCTGAGCAGAACTGTCGCTGCTCCCGCAGCCCTCACTCCTGATGTGGACTCCTGGGAGGTGTGGGAAGCCTCCCTGGCATTGCCTCTGCCCTGGTCTCCAGGACGAGCCCGAGTCTGACGGCCTGACCAGCTCCTGGTGCAGGCTGGAGCTGTTCCCCTGCTCTGAGCCCCATCCCACCTGGCCCGGGACACTTCCAGAGGTGGGGCAGTACCCAAACTTTGCTGACATACTTTGCTGCCAGGAGAGCACTAATTCCACACATTTTTTACAGTTCTCCAGAGGGAAGGGGGAAGGCTGGTGCTGCCTTTGTCACCAGGGGAGCGGAGGCAGCTGGAGCAGGCTTTTATTGACCTGCCGTGCCCGCGGGCAGGGGCTGCCATGGGCTGGCAGCAGCGGCATCGATCGGGCTCCGGAATTCCCTGGAAGTGCTCCGTGCCCGCCTCACCGAGCGAGCGGGGATTCCCTGCAGCCAAGTCCTGCTAATTTTAGCCTTTGCTGGGGGATTTCGGAGCCAGGCAGCAGCAGCCACACATCAGCTCTGCTCACTCCTGCCCCAGCTCCCAGAGCCACAGAGATTTGCTGAACTCCACTAACGAGCTGTGAATCAGCCCCTGCCAGGGGCCTGGCTGATTAATCAGTACAGACACAGCCAGCTCTGATCAGTCAGCAAATATTAATAATTGATGAACATCCTGAGGGGACGACGTCAGAGCGGCCCCGGATGGCCCCCAGGATGCCCTGACACATCAGCCATCTGCTCCCCCAGCCTGCTGGCAAAGGGGATCCAGAGCCGCACAGACCCTGCACAGCTTCTGGGGAGAAGGCTGCGGACTTCCTTCACCTCCCTCCCACGTGGCAGAGTGGAATTTGTGGCATTTCGTAGAGTCCCAGAATCCCAGAAGGATTTGGGTTGGGCACAGCCCATCCAGTGCCACCCCTGCCAGGGCAGGGACACCTTTCCCTGTGCCAGGCTGCTCCAAGCCCTGGCCTTGGGCACTGCCAGGGATCCAGGGGCAGCCACAGCTGCTCTGGGCACCCTGTGCCAGGGCCTGCCCACCTCACAGGGCAGAATTTCTCCCATGGATCCAACCTGAATTTCCCCTCTTTCCTCTTTGCCTTATCTCTGCCAAGTGTCCAGGATTCTGAGGCTGCTGGGAAGGACTCCCAGCATCTCCTTTCCACAGGACCTTTACAGCCCCGGTGTGTCACAGCCAAACCCACAGCAGCTTTACGCTGGCTCCACTTGGAACCTCCCACTCAAACCCTTCTGTGCAGGGATGCTTTGAAATCTCCCTGGAAAAGGGAGACCCCAAGTCCCCCCACACCTCCTGTGGCTGAGGGAGCTCAGAGAGGCTGCCATGGAGAGTCCCTCATCCCAGCAGGGGCTGTGCCTGCCCAGGGAGCACAGATCCCTCCCTGCATTCCTCACGGCTGTCCCGGACACAGACACAGGGCAGGAGATGGCAGAGGAGGAAGCAAAGCTTCCCGGGAGCCACAGGGAGCCAGAAATCCCTCCAAGCACTCCAAAGGCCCAACCAACCGCCCCGAGGAGCTCCTGCCCACCCCCTGAGCACGGGGAACAGGAACAGCACTCACCTCCCTGCTTGCTTCTGTCCAGATAGATGGACACCCTTCGGGCCAGACCTGTGAGGAGACAGGGGTCAGGGGCTGGTGCTCAGGGGCAGTCGGTCAGCCAGAGCGAAAACCAGCTTAAACCAGGGCTTACAAACACCAACTGAAGGACATGAAAGAGAGGCAGCAGCCCCCAGAGCAGCACGTGCCTCCCTCCCTCACTGCAGCACGGCAGTTTTGGGGAGGCAGCAGCCTGTGTGGGGCAGGCTCTGGCTGCTCTGCAGGGACAGGGAGTCCTCCTCTGCCTCCCAGCTCTCCAGCACAGTGAGGAGAGACAGAAATGCCGGCAGCTCCTGGGATTTGCACAGACCCCCGGGAGCACGGGGCTCCTGCCAGGGGTCAGGGTTTCTGTGCCCACACCGGGGAGGGCACACAGGGAACCAGCACCCCCAGCCTGGCGTCCCCGGGGAAATGTGTAAGCCTGACCTGGGCTGCTGCCCCTCTCAGGCAGCCCCTGAGCGCGTCACTGTCCTGCTCCCACCGCTCACACAACCCAGGGCTACTTTTTGAGCTTCCAGATGATGCATTTAGGTATTACATATTCCTCTCTCCTTTTGTAAGCGGGAAAATGGCCCTGAAAGTCATGTTCTCATCATGTTCTGGCTGTTCTCAAGAGCAGTTCAGGGATGAGTGTGACATTATGACACAAGGGAAAAGCTGGGAGAGGAGGGAAGGAAATCAATAGTGGGAGCAAACAAACTCCAGTAAAACTCCTGAGCTCTGCAGCTTCAAAGATGCATCCTGAGTTTTCTGAGCCAGTGCTGGACCACAGCTGTGGTCTTGGCAGCAGATGACTCTGAAGACTCTCATCTCCAATGGGACTTGCTCCACTTAGCTCTTTTGAAGTGGCTACATTTATTTCTCTCTCCACAAACAGATCTGTCCTTCTCTTCTGCCCAATCTGCTGGGAAGGTGGAAGGCAAAGAGGCCCCAGACTGCTCCAGTCCACAAGGGAAAGAAAAAGCCAAGGGAGAAAAGAAACCAATCCTAAAGAGAACAGATTTTAAAGTTTCCCCAGCCCTGTTTTGGCAAATGGAACCACCCAGCTCTCGGAGCTCTCCCAGCTCTGAGACTGCTCTGCAGTGTCAGACACTGAAAATCCTCTCGGGGTGTTAAATCCTGCCCAGAGTGAGGCACAACCAACACAGGCTCTGCCCTGGCACAGCACACGTGGAAGGGAAGGCAGGACAGCGGGGTTGGACTGAGGGAATTCCAGCATCCCCCCTGCCCAGGACCAGAGCCATGGCCAGGGCAGCCCTGGGGCACTCCCAGCGCCAAGAAAGCAGATCCTGAATCCAGGGATGGGAAACACCAGCCAGCAGCCAGGAGAGCTGGTGTTTGCTGGCACAGAGCCCCAGAGTGACACCACAAAGGGCAGCTTGTCACAACTCCTGGGCTCGTTGTGCCTGGGCAGAGCCAGGCCCTGCCTGCCCACAGCAGCCCCTCCTGCTCCTGCTGCCACCTTGGAAAGGGCAGCCTCTGCCATTTGCACGGCAGGCTCTGAACTTCCAGCAGCTCCTCATCAGTTCTGGGCACTGCCCTGAGCGAGGCAGAGCCTCCAGTGCCTCAAACACAGCTCTTGCTCCCCGAGACAGACGGGGAGGAGGTGAGGGACAAACAACACACACGAGGCAGCCCCAGGAAAATCCAATGAATAGCTGAAAGAGCTGTGTCAGGCTCCTGGGATGAACCACATCAGCTCAGAAATGAGAACTGTCAGCTTTTAAGGTCAGGATGAATGATGATGGTCATCTCATCTGACCTCCTGCACAGCATGGGCCAGGCAGCCTCATCCAGCACTTCCTCCATCAATCCCATGAAGTGCTGATTGAACCACAGCACACACAGGAAAACTGCAGCCTTGATTAGAAATATTCAAGTGACAGAGATCTGCCCTTAGAGAATTAGCACCTGATGGGGTCTGGGAAGGACGGAACATCCACCTCCTGGAATGCTGTAAAACCTCCTTTAACATCCTAAAACCTCCTTTAATATCCCAAAACCTCCTTTAATATCCTAAAACCTCCTTTAACATCCTAAAACATCCTTTAATATCCTAAACCTCCTTTAACATCCCAAAACCTCCCGTAATGTCCTTAAACAGATTTCAGGGTTACACAAACTGGTTTTCTGGCTTCATCCCACGTGTGGCTGGATGCCAACGCTCCTTTTTACACCCTTTTCTGCCCAGCTTCCCTAACATTCCAAGCAGGCCAATGTCTCACTGTGCTGCCCTTCTGCACGTGCCAGATTTAGACCGCATGTCCCTCTGCCACCTCCTGACCCAGAGTAAACAGGGAAGAACAAGTGCCAAAATTGGAGCTGGGGCTAAGGGAGGTCACGGGTGCCACGTGCAAAGCTGCACAAAGGCTGATCTTCACTTTCCCCCCCCAGAAACCCCAGCAGGACCCACCTCGTGTGGTCGGCAGCATGTCTGACAGCCCCTGCCAGGCTGTCACCATCTCCGGGTTCTTCTCCAGGTCTGCGAAGTTCTTCCACACTCTGATGGCACCATCGTCTTGGGGGGCACAGAGAAAGAACACAAAGCAAAGTCACTGCTGGTGCAGCTCCCGCAGCTCCTTGTGCACGAGGAAGAAGAGGAGAAGCAGAGCTGAAGCACACAGACCCCAAATCTCTGAGTGTCACTTGAACGCTTTTTGTTGGAGTTGTTTTCCCTCTCTAATTTACATCCAAGAAACCCTAAAGCTTTGTTCTACTGGAGCTATTCTGGAAGAGCTTTTCTCCTCCCTTGAACAACACCTGGCATTCAGTGTCTCTCCATTTCCTTGACATTTTCTCCAGGATACATCTCTGGATTGGTGCCGAGGGCCACACAAGTGCCCACTCAAGACAAAACAGCCCCACGGAAGCAGCAGCATCAAAGCCCAGCCCATCAGCAGCAAATCTTTCACGAACATTGTGTATTTTTTTCAATTTGCTCCCCATCTGTGAAATTTTTGTGCTAAGAATCAATAAATTGAAAGAAATATGTCCTGAAGGCTCTCTCAGCTCCCCTTCCCCCTCCCTTAATTACACCCAACCTGTACAGTTGAGCAGGAAGCTGGAGAAGCTGTTGAAAACACTCTGACTGCCAGGTTTGGAATGGTTCCCTGGGAGAGGAGCAGATCTGACTCACAGCTTTACAGAGCAGAGCCTGGGCAAGGTCTCCTCATGCAAACCCCTCGATGCAGCCCGAGGGCTGCTCAGGTGAGAGATGGATTGGAGAGAAACTCAGAGAGGTTTGGTGCTGAGGCTGAGCCCTGCCTGCTCCACATGAGCACAGCACAAGGAACAGAACTGGAGTTCCTCCCTTCTGGTTGCAGCACAATTTCAGCTCTGGACAGCAGCTTTAACTAAAGAAAATCACCTTGCCCCAGGTGTGCCACAGGAGGGGGTGACCACAACCTTGCAGTGACAAGCAAAGACTCAGCCGGGAATGGCTTCAGCAAGTGTTGGACTGGTCAGTCCCTGGAAAGTCTTTGCAGAACCTACTTGAGAGATTTCAGTACTGCCAGGATGAACTTGCAAGTTTGATCCTGGAAATGGCCCCCTGAGCTGAGAGCAGGCAGGTAAGTGCAGGGAGGGAAGAGCCAGGCTGGGACCAACCCTTGGAGGGGAGAGAACGAGGCCCAGAAGAGCTCAGCTGGACTGGAACTGTGCCGAGGCCCCAGGAGTGGGACAGGGTGTCCCTTACCTGTGGCCGTGAGCAGCAGGGAGCAGTCCTGGCCGTTCAGGTACTCCATGGCCGTGATCCGCGTGTACCGGGGGTTCCCGTTGTGGAAATAGTCCAGCTTTTCCCCTTTCTCCCAGTCCCAAAAACTGTGCCAGGAAGAAGCAGCACGTGAGTTCTCAGCTCTCTGTGCAAGCTCTAAAGAGATGCACTCGATACCCGGTTTGGGATTTCTCTTTTGAGGTCTGGCATCATTTGATTAATAATGTGTCACGGGATTGTGGAATGGTTTGGATTGGAATGACCTCAAAGCCCACCCAGGGCCACCTCTGCCATGGGCAGGGACACCTTCCACCGTCCCAGGCTGCTCCAAGCCCTGTCCAGCCTGGCCTGGGACACCTCCAGGGATCCAGGGGCAGCCACAACTTCTCTGGGCACCCTGTGCCAGGGCCTGCCCACCCTCCCAGGGCAGGATTTCAACACCTCCACCTGCTGAGAGAGAGCCAGGACAAAGGGCCAGCTGTCCCTGCTGTGCCCTGGGTGCCCAGCCCTCACCGGACACTGTCCCTGCTGTGCCCAGCCCTCACCAGACGCTGTCCCTGCTGTGCCCAGCCCTCACCAGACGCTGTCCCTGCTGTGCCCAGCCCTCACCAGATGCTGTCCTTGTCGGCCACGGCGATGCAGGGGGTGAAGGGGTGGAACTTCACCACGGAGGGCACGCCCGGGTTCCTGTTGAGGAAGATCTGATCGTCCAGCCGGGAAATGCCTGTGGGGACAGCAGCCAGCTCAGCTCACAGCTGGAGATGTCCCCAGGACAGCCCCAGCTCAGCTCACAGCTGGAGATACCCCAAGGACAGCCCCAGCTCAGCTCACAGCTCGAGATGTCCCCAGGACAGCCCCAGCTCAGCTCACACCTGGAGATGTCCCCAGGACAGCCCCAGCTCAGCTCACAGCTGGAGATGTCCCCAGGACAGCCCCAGCTCAGCTCACACCTGGAGATGTCCCCAGGACAGCCCCAGCTTCCCAGGGCCACAAGTCACCCCTGCCCCAGTTCTCACCAGGACACCCCCCAGCCCTTCCATCCCTCCAGGACTTTTAAGAATCTGAAACATCTTCAAATTTTCTAATTTCGATGGCATCTTGGCTGAGTTATCAATATTAAATATAGCAAGCCACGCACACAGGCTCACGCAGAGTGTCAGCTGGACCATGGATGACTTTTATCTTCTTCCTCATAAGAGGAAGACAAATTCCTCAACCTGATAATCTGTGCCCACAGGTGCTCAGCACACCTCCAGCCCCTCAGGATCCTACTGCTGAGCTGGTGCCTGGCTCATTTTGCAGACTTTTTGATTAAAATGTAATTAATCAGCTATCACTCTCTCACTGCAAGGCAGTCTGTTCATCCTTCTACATGTGTGCAGCAGCAACCATCACAATCTTCTTGCAGTAAAACCAAAGAAAACCACGTAAGTGTCAGAAGAAGAAAGTCTCTGTTTGGCTGATAATTTATATTAAAATTTATTTATTTCCTTGCCGAATGAAAAATGCAGCTAAATTCCTTTCTTAAATCAAAGTAGGTCATATTGCTTTCACAAGTATTTTGACAGGTAATGAAAGATAATTCATTTGCAAGGAAAGATAAAACTGTATTCAAAGCCTCACTTCCTGCTGATTCAAATTTCTTTAAATTTCAAGATTCTCAGACCCCCCCGAGCTGTCTCAGGTCTTGAGGTACAAACCAAGAGCTGTGCTGACAAATCCTTCATCCTTCACACTGGCAAGCAAAGAGAACAAGCCCAGCCAAACCCAGAGAAATTGCAGGTTGTGTTGAGGGAAAAACCAACACTATTTCTCCAAAACATAAAATATGAAAATGCCTTTTTTTTTTTCAATTTAAAATACAGCATTTCACTGTAGCTTGTGGATTATTTATTTAACCTTCCATTTCAGTTCCCTTAAATTTTAGGTTAATTTGCAAATGAAAAATGTATTTTCCATGGAGACCTTAAAACGATGGGTAAAGACTTCTCCCATCCTGTCTTCAGAGCAGTTTGCTATTCACAAACAGTGTTGGGACCCCTGACACTGCTGGGTTTTGGCACTCTCTGAATTCATCACACAAACCCCTAAACCCAGGAGACATCCATTCAGCCCGAGTTTGTTTTAGAATGCACCCATTGAATCTAATTTTCATTAGAAGCTTGTAAGTCTATTTTAATTCTCTTTAATATTTCACATTTTCATTATTTTTTTTAATGAATAGTGGCATTTCAGTCACTCAGGTCAAGCAACCAAATATGAACACTGCCTAAAAAGAGCTTTAACTTCTCCAGGCAAGCATGAAAAATCCCCTTCTTTGTATTCCACGAGATCTCCTGGGCCATCTCCTGGGCTGCAGCATCATTTCTGTATTTCTCTGGTTGATGATATTCCGGTTTCCCGGCATAGAGCTCCACACTGCACTCACAGGAGCAGCCTCCCAGCGACAGGGCTGAGCCCTGGGCACTTTTCCTTCAGCACACTGGGATTTCCAGCCCCCTGTGCCTCCAAAAGCATCCCTGGGGAGGAGCAGCCCCCGCCCCAGGCCTGCCAGGGGAGGACACCGGGAGCTCCTGGAATTGTGGCTCCCCAGCCTCTGCTGCTCAGGGCACACGAGCAGGGAAAAATTGAGGAATGCAAATTCCTCGGGAAGCTTCATTAGGTTCCACTTTATTCGAATAAATTCCTGTGCTGAGAGAATTCCAGCCCAAAGCTGCCTCAGAGAGCTCTGAAGATTCCCCAGGTTCCTGGGGAGCTCCCAGTGAGGCAGCACAGCCCTGAGGCACCCTGGGAGCAGCAGACACAAAGCACAGGCACAACTATCCCAAATAAAGTGGGATAAAAGGAGCAAACAATCACTCACAGAGCTCAGCAGGGCAGGGAACGTGAGACCTCCCTGAGGTGCTTCCTGAGCAGGGGGGACAGGTCCAGCAGCTCCATGGTCTGCCACGACCACGTCTGTCCCACACCAAACCATGAGCCTGCAGCTCTGGATTTAACCCTGGAGCGCTCCCCCTTCCATCCCCTCCAGAGCAGAACCTGAGCTGGCTCCAAGCTGAGAGCACAGAGTGGGGGAGCACTGCTTTGATTTTTTTCAGCCTTCTTGGGTCTCAGTTTCATAGTTCCTAGGATGTTTCTCACACACGGGTGTTATAAACAGAAGCAACGTTTTCCTTAATTCAAGGCAGTTTACATTCTTTGTTTTAGAGCTATGGACAGTTGTCCTGACCAATGGGATGGGGAGAGGTGTCAGCCTTCTCCCCCAGTCCCTGCCCTTTGTAGAAATACTATAAATGGAGTCAGATCTTTTAAAAAACAGTTCATGCCTTCTCACCAAAGCGAGCGTGTGTGTGTTGAACAAGGACAGGGGAGCAGCAGGGAAAGCCCTGCAGCAGCAGTGGAACAGGCACCCGTGTGCGGAGCTGCACGGGGCCATCACTAATTGGGATGATGGCTAATTGGGGTTTTACAGCCAGCACAGGGTGCCGAGCAAGGGAAGCACTCACCCTTCTGGATGATCTTCTGGGCCTGTTTCCTGACGCGGGCGTTGCGCAGGAAGCGCCACTCGCGCTCCTTGCGGATCTGGCTCTCCAGGTCGTGCTCCTCGGGGATCTGCCAGGACAGGAGCGCACACACACACACACACACACACACACACAGGCAGTGAGCCCAGGCCTGCAGGAGCTACCTCAGGCTCCCGGCCCCTCTCAGCAGTGCAGCCCTGACCTGGGTACCGCACCGGCTTCTCTCTTAACTCTCCTCGGCTGAGAAGAATCACGTAGCAACGCCGAGATCAAAGAGGGAGCACAGCCCTGCTACAGCCAGCTCAGAACACACTGAAGTCTTTCTTTTCCTGCTAATCAAGGGCTGCTGGCCGAGCAGGACATGGCTACATTCCCAAATCCCCGGGATGTTCAGGTTTCCACCACCATTTACCAGGAACAGCCCTGTTTTGGTTCCCTGTTCTGGAAACCGATGCCCCTGTGCCACCTGGCTTTGATTATACACAAAATTCCCTCCAAAACTGGAGAGTGGCCCTGCAATCCCGGGCACTCTGAGCCATTTGATGGTATTTATTCACACCCACAGCTCCAGGTTTCAGCACTCCGTGGCTCCCCTACAAAACCTGTGCTCCAGGCACGAGGCCAGGCCAGCCCCAGTGCTGCTCCCACCATGGGCATTCCCATGTTTATTCAGAATACAGGATCAAAAGGAGTAAACTCATAAGATCTCACCCCAAACCAGGGCAAGAGCTATATATGAGGTGTGCTTCATACTTTAAAAATTATCCAAGACTCCCCTGCTCCAGAATCATCCTTGGATCAATTAAGGAGCTGAGGTACAGGGTTCTGATCCAGCTTCCTTTCATGCTGGTTGTTCCAAAGGAGTCTCTCTTGGAGAAGGGAGACAAATTCCCCACAAACAAACCCTGTTTTCCCTGAATAAGAAAGCCCTTAAATCATCTGTCACCGTTACAAACACTGCCTCCCAACCATGTTATCCTTTGGAAAACAGCTGTTACTGAGTTGGACTTCTGCTTCTGTAAAATAAATAAAAAGTAAGAAGCCCACCCTCTACCTTTCCTCCTGGCAAAGAAAAAAGCACTTTATTTCAGCACAACACCTATTAGACAGGCAATGACAAACGACCCCTAATGAAAAGCAATAAACAAACCTGAGCTAAAATACATCAAAGGAATTTGAGAGGGAAGGGATGACACCTACACCTTAATGAAAATCCAGCTTCTCTGGGAATAAATTAAAGACAGCCCAGGGAGGAGCCCTTGGGCAAAGCCAGAGCACGCAGGTAAAGGCTGTCCTGGCCCCCACCTGTGTGGCTGAGGGGATCATCCTGCCAGGAGGGAGGGAGGATCTATGGAAAGATGAAGGCCAGCTCTGCTCCCTCCCCTGCAGGATGGGGACGGGTCCTTCCCCAGGGCTCCAGCTGCCCCCACACAGCCACCAGTGAGCACCTGAACCCCGCCAGCAGCGTTTTCCTTCTCTGACCTGGGCCTCTCCCCCTCCCCACGGCAGTGGGTGCCAGGAGGGGAGCAGGGAGCACTTGGCACAAGGCTCCAGAGGTAAATCCAGCTCTCCTTGGTCACCATTCCTGCAGCAGTGGCAGGATCTCACTCCTCTCCCAGGACTTCGACCCAGGGCCGAGCAGCTCCGGCAGGGATTTATCAGGAAGGGCTGCTTATGTAATTCTCACCTTCCAGGATCCTTCCCAGCTCCTGCCTGCATGTTCTGCCAGCCCTGGAAATAACAGATGCTGGCTCCCGCTCTCCTTGACTCAGGACTTCCTGACAGCTGGCACTGAGGCTTTCCTGTGCCCCGTGGCTCCCAGAACAGCCCTGAGCCACGAGGGACTGCAGGAAGAGGAAAAGCTTCTGCAGAGACCAGAGCCGGGGTAGGGACCTGCTTTTCCTGGCACATGGAGCATTTACAGTGCAGCGTTTTCTTTCTCCGTTTATTTGATTAGATAATCAATAAATCAAACCTGGAATGATGGCTTGAAATGGAGCCCCTGATTTACGCTGGAAATTAATCCCTCGGTCTTTCCAGTGAAAGCATTCTCAGGGCAAGGTCCATGAAGCAAAACTAAATCCATAAATTAAATATGACTAAGATGCACTCACAGTTATTTTATGTTTATTCATTACAGGAACAGTTGTCTTGTCTTTCCCTGCTTATGAAGGCAGGCAGCAGCTCCAAAGGAACGGCTGGAATTAGGCATCAATGTCATTTTTCCATCAGTACCTGGTACACTTCACTCTTTGCCTTTTTCACGAGGCTGGAGCTCCCAAAAGGCAGCAGCCACCAGCCAGGACTGTTCCCTGCTGCTGCAGGAACAGGGACTGCAGGAACAGGGACTCCATGGAAACTCAGGCAGCACCGAGCTCTCAGTCCTGACTTCCAGCCAAGAAACCTCAGAGGAAGTTCTCACAGAGGGATATCTCCCTGTCCCTTGCACACACACCAGCCAGTCCCAAAATCACCTGTAATTCCCTGTTAGGACAGAATAACACCTGCAGAAAACTCCCTCTCCTTAGCCTTTCAAAGCTGCTTCACAGAGGTAACAGGGAAATCGATTCTCTCCTTGGCGTGACTAGAAAACACAGATTTGGCTCTGTCCAAGCGTGGCTGGTGAGGACAGCCCATGGTCAACAGCTCAGCCCCAGGCAGGGGGAATTCCCAGCCCCAGGGGCTCAGGGACCTCCTGCCAGAGCCGGGGCTGTGCCCTGCTCCTGCGCTCTGGAACTGCAGAGAAGCTCCCTTTCCATGCCTTCCCCAGGGCTCCCGTGAATTACAGAAGTACAGGAATGCTCCACGTTTTTTATTGCCTCCCCTAAAGCAATTGAGTCTATTTTATATGCAGGAAGTAGTAGTAGAGCCACTCCCCCAGAGTCCCCGCTGCCCCTGCCCGTGCCTGGCTGCCTACTCTGATTTATTTTATTAATAAAGACCCCCCTCTTCCCTGGGAAGAGGTTTTCTTAAGGAGCAGACAAATGATTTTAATAAGAACTAAGAGCTCAAACATCATCTTCCTCCTCTTGTGCTCCGGTCTGGGCTTGAATCAAGGCACTGGAGCTCATCTTGAGGAGAAAAAGCCCTGGTAGAGGCTTGGCCAGACAGCCCAGCCCCACATCCCAGATGTGCCCTAAGGAATTACTCAGTGGTTTCAGCAGAAAGGGAATTTCACAACAGCTGAGGAAGTGTCAGGCAATCACTTCACTGGTGATTCCCTCTGGAAATTAAGAGCCTTCCCTGTTCTGATAGCCTTAAACTTGGAGAATTACCTCACCCCAGCACCTGAACATTCCAGGAGCTGGGGATAACGGCTCAGCCCCAACTCCCAGATGAGGCAGCACTAAAACCACACAATTTCCTCATTATCACGATCTCAGCAGCAGTGCTTGGACACAAACATCCGTTGCGGAGAGGCATTAATGGAGCCTGGGCATTGTCCCTGCCGGGCATGGCAATCCCTCCAAGAGATGGAGCTCCAAGTCCTGACACCTTCGGGCTCCCCGAGACTCCCAGAGCACCTGAAAGTTGCCTCTAATGAGGGATATTTACTGCTCCTCCTGCCTCATAGTTAAACCTGAAACCTGAGCTTTGGCTAAAACATTCTGGGAATTTAACAGCTAAAACATTCTGGGAATTTAATAGCTTCTCTTTCCAGTCACTGATATCTTTGCCCATCTCGTAAGAGCTCTGGTTTGAGTTTTTCCTGGAACAAGGTTTCAGTTTCCCTCTCACTTCACACAGAGACAACTTAGTTACCCAAACAAGTCACTTCTGAAGAGACCTGGATGCAAATTTGTCATTACCACCTTATTCTTCCCTATAACACAACTTCTTACATTTTTTTAAACTTTAAAACCCAACAATAATGTTCCCCAAGCATCCCCCCAGGCACTGTGGGCATCCAGGCACTCTCACTTTCTCCTCTGTAAGCTAAAGGTGTCTGTGCTGGAAGCAGAGCAGCTCCCAAATCCCACCTGAGGACAGGTGGGGCAGAGGGTCTGTCCTGCTGCCACCCTGGCCCCCTCCAGGGCCGCCTCCCTCCACCACTTCTCTGCCTCTTTTACCATAGCCAGGAGATTCAGATGGAATGTCAGAAAGAAAACTGCATCTCTCTCTCTCCAGCCTGTCACTGCCCTTTCTGGGGAAAAGGGCCTTCCGTATTCCATTTATTTATTTAAAAAACCAATTCATTTTAGCTATAATGCAATTTTCTATATGCAGAGAAGCACAACATTTCAGATGGAACAACTCTGCGGTGCAACCAGGCAAAACTGGGGGGTCTGGATACAGAACCTCTCCTCATTCCTACATTTCTTGTGGATTGTGCTCCATGGGGAGCTGAGCTCTTCCCCCGGGCTCTGCCTGTCCCACTCCCACTGACCCTTCTGCTCCCTCTGGTCACTCCTTCCCTCTTACTGACAGTCCCACAGCTCCCCCGGGCAGCACGAGGGAAGGAAATCCCTTCCTTTGCAGGGAAGAGAAGGGAGAAGGGGCAGGGCCGAGCCCAGGGGCCGGCACAGCCCGCCAGGGTTACCTTCATGACGGGCTGGGCGAAGTACTTGGCGCTCCAGTCGCAGAAGCCCGTCTGCACGGCGGCCGAGATGAAGCTCTTGTGTCCCACGGCATCGTCAGCATCCTCGGCTGTCTGCGGGGAGGGCACAGGGGTCACCCCCCTGCAGGGCCAGGGACACCCCCAGGGACACCCACGCTGCCCCAGCCAGGCACCCAAAGCTTCAGCGCACTGCCCGGGACAGGGAGCTCCGCGCTCCCGGCTTTGGGATCAGGCTCCTCGGAAAGGTGTGGCAAGGTGCCCGTTCCCGCAGGGATCCGGGCGGCAGCTGCCCCGTGGCACCTCAGGGAGCTCCCGGGAGTTCTGTCACAGGCTCCCGAGGATCTGGTGTGGGGAGCAGCCAGGGTGACTCAGGCTGCCCAGGTGGATGTGAACGAGTGTCACACAGCACAGGACACCCCAGGGGAAAAGGGAAAAGCTGCTCCAATCCCTCAGGTTTCAGCCAGGCTTTCAGAAATACCATCCAGGCTGCTGCTGCCAAACCCCAGAGAAGGGAAGGTGTTGCTCTGCTGGGGCTGCAGCACTTTCTCCTTGTGATCACAGCTGTTCCTTGTCCCTGCTCTGCTGGCGCTGGAGAGCAGCCCCGAGGGTCAGGGATCTGACTCTGGGTTGTCAACGCAGGCACACAAATGTTTACAGAAGAGTAAGCCATGGACTCTGATTAGACACATTGCTTAGTGACAGAAGTGAATAATGCCCTATCAAAAGCTGTAAAACACAATTTATCCTGAAGAAAATAAATTAATCAATTTTTATTTGGCTGGTTAGAGCCAGCCAATCTGGATTAGCAGCAGCTGGAAGCAAACGAGGGATGCACAGAAATAAACCACAACCTACAGAAAGTGGGACAAACCCCAGTGGGCAGAAGCTGCCAGAGCTGGCAGGGAAGTCTCCTTACCTGTTCTGGGCCTTTGTCAAACATTTTCCTTGTCCTGGGGAACTGGTGGGAGTGGGGGGTGTACTGGACACCCACGTTGGTGACGCTGGGGCGCACGGACGCCAGGTCCCGGCTCACCGGCTGCTTGGGCACCTCGTTGGTCAGGCTGGAGCTGCTCGTGCTCGTGGTTGGAGGTGACCCTCTGAGGGACAGAACAGAGGGACAGGGCTCAGGGTCTCTGGACACGAGATTTGGGCGCGCATGACATTATTTTCACTTGATTCCTTCTCACAAGATTCGTGGTGCCTCCTCTGCAGAAACATCACAAGTCCCATGCACCCTCCAAAGGCCAAACCGACCCCAAACCAAGAGTGAACTCTGACTGTGCCAGCTCCAGGCTGAGGGAATGAACCTTAATGTTCTGGGAATCTGTGATGCCTGACCTAAGTCACCCTGACCAGGGACTGCACTGCCATGGGGGAACTGAAGCTTCAAACCATTTGAATTTAAACTGGGCCCGCTGTTCCAACTTGGAATCTTACTGGTGCACACTGGTCATGGGACCAGCAGAGCTTACGTGTGGTGTTTTCTCTTGGAAAGGAGTTTTGGGAAATAATCCCATTTCCCGCCCCCAGCTTTACCCACAGCACTCTCTGTTTCCCTGCAGCCCAGGCAGGGTGGGACATCCATCCGTTAACCCCAACTTTTATCAGCTCCAAGCGCAGCAGGCACAGCTCAGACGTCAGAGGGAATTTGGGCACCAAATACAGCTCAGGAAAGGTAAAAGCAGCCAAAGCCAGCTCTTCCTTTCAGTTCACCCTGAGATACCCAGCGGGGCTTGTTACTCTTTGCCCTAAAGGAAAACAAGAAGAAACACCCCACCTTTTCCCAGAGCTTTCCTTCCAGGACACCTCACCCTGCAGGACTCACATTCCCTGTCCTGGGGCAGTTCCCCGGCATGGGGCCGGGCAGGGAGCACCCACCGCTCCCACAGAAGGTGCTGCAAGGCCAGGCTGGACTTACCCCACTTGGTGGATGTGCATTCCCTTGTTGGTGGGGCTGGCAGGGGCCGACTGGGTCAGCGAGGAGGTGTCCAGGATGCGCTGGGGACGAGCGTTGACCGTGGCCTGGGGAGAACAGGGAGCCTGAGCAGCCGGCCACGGCCCCGGCAGGGCCAGCCCGGGGCAGGCAGGGAGCTCCCCGTGGGCTGGGGGGTAAAGCAAAGCCCCTGGGCTGCTCCCAACACCAGCTGCCTTCACTGCTGGCTCAGGCAGGAACACTTACCCTGAGCGCCTTTGCTGCCTGCAGGGAAGTGGCTCTGAGCAGCAGCAGAGCCAGCTGCAGCCAGGCAGCCCAAGCACAGGGCAGGGGGACAGCCTGGGCACCCCTCAGCTGCCCAGGGCTCCCCACAGCCTTTGCCTCACAGCTCCTGGCTGAGTCCTGCAGCTCCCACCATGACCAGAAATCATAAAGCACGTTCTGAGCCCGGAGGAAAGGAGGCTCAGGGGGAACCTTCTGGCTCTGCACAACTCCCTGACAGGAGGGGACAGCCAGGGGGGATTTGGGCTCTGCTCCCAGGGGACAACAGGGCAAGAGGAAATGGCCTCAAGTTGTGCCAGAGGAGGTTTAGGTTGGGTATTGGAGAAAATTCCTTCCCTGAAAGGGCTGTGCAGCCCTGGCCCAGCTGCCCAGGGCAGGGCTGGAGTCCCCATCCCTGGAGGGATTTAACAGCCCTGTGGATGTGGCACCTGGGGACGTGCTCAGTGGTGGCCTTGGCAGTGCTGGGGGAACGACTGGACAGGATGGGCTCAGAGGGCTTTTCCAGCCTAAATGATTCTGTGATTTAGCCTCAAGCCTTCTGTTACAAACACCTGGACAAAGCAACCTGGGCTGAAGCAAACTTTCCTCTTAAGACTTTTTGATTTCAGAAAGTCTCTAGAGGCCAGTGCTGAACCCTGGGTCCCTGTTGTTTGTTTTGGTGCTTACAAAAAGCAGGTCTGGGCATTTTCCAAGGCTCAGGCTGGGAAGCAGAACTGCACCATTCCCATCTGCATCATAAACATAAATCCCAAGGCAGCCGCAGCCTGGGTGAGGCCCAGCAGTGCCTAATGAGCCCGGGGAAGAGCACAGCAGCAGATTCCCTGCAGGAAGGCTGCACGCCTGGGCAGCCCACACACCGGCTGCTCACACCCAGCACAGCCCCAGAGCCCTTCTGGAGAAACAGATCCACACACAGCCCTGGCTGCGGTAAAAAAACCCCAGCAGGACGCTCTGGTCTCGCTGGGTAACAACCACCACAGAATCACAGGACAGCGGGGTGGAAGGGACCTCTGGACAGCACCCAGGTCACTCCCCTGCCAAGGCAGGGCCCCCTGGAGCAAATGACACAGGAACGCGTCCGGGGGCTTCGGAATGGCTCCAGAGAGGCTGGGTTGGATGGGACATGGAGAAGAAATTCTCCCCTGGGAGGGTGGGCAGGCCCTGGCACAGGGTGCCCAGAGCAGCTGTGGCTGCCCCTGGATCCCTGGCAGTGCCCAGGGCCAGGTTGGACAGGGTTTGGAGCAGCCTGGGACAGTGGGAGGTGTCCCTGCCCTGGCAGGGGTGGGATGGGATGAGCTTTAAGGTCCCTTCCCACCCAACTCATTCCATGGTTCTGCAATATTTAGCCCCCGTCCCCACTCTCCAGCCGTGGAGGGCCATGGATGGTTTGCCCAGCTGTTCCCACTGAAGCCCCCAGCCCCAGCCAGGCCCCCAGACTGCAGTGTTCTGCTCAGCTGCGCCAATGGAAGAAAACCTCAGCTGGCCCAGCTCCAAAATGAAGCCTCTCCTTCCCTAAATTTTACAGTAATTAAACCAAAATGTTAAACCCCTGGAACATTCAAGTGCTTTACATCACCTGAGGCAGTAATTTTGTTTAAGCAAAACAGTTTTTGTTTGCATTCACCGGTAAAATCCAACCCCCGAGAGGGCAGCGCTTGCACACACTGGGGAGGAGCAGTGCCCACGTCCAGCGCGCCCTTCTACATCCAACAAGCTCCATCAGCACGAAGGAAAGGTCTCAGGACACAGTTAGCAAAGCTTTAATTGTCACTGATTTGCATTGGACACGGGCCAGCTCCTGCCGGAGCTCCCAGCAGAGCCTCGAGCTCGGCCGTGGTGCTGCAGCACCGCTCAGGGCACGGCCAGAGCTCCCAGCCAGGGCCAGAGCAGCACCTGAGCCCTAAAGGCCACCCTGGGCAGCTCACACAGCTCGGGTGCTTGGTGTTTTGGGGGTTTGGCTTTCAGCAGAAAGCCTTGTTAGAAGCCACCCAAGGCAGGCGGCCCTGGCCAAAGCAAAGCCCCCGACATGCGCCCAGGACCGAACACTTCCCTTACGGAGCTCAGGGCTAAGGCAAAGGAGAACAAACCAGTTTTGTTCATTGAAGCATCCCCAGATAAAAATCCTTGTAAAGGGGAATGCTTCCTGTTTTCCATGCCTGCTGGAAGAGGCGTTGCCTTAGGAAGCAGGGGCAGAGCAGCTGGCCCAGCCGGGCAGAGTGAGATGCATCACCTGAGCCTTGGGACTTGGGTCAGCACCAGCACAGCCAGGCCCAAACTTGTGAGAGTCCACACAGAACTCCTCCCATCAGTGCCAGCAGCCCCAGGGATATGACAACGGAATGATCACAGTTCCTGCTGGTGCAGCAGCATCGATATCAGGATCGATACCGGATATCTCCACCAGCCAGGGAGCAACTCCTGACAACACTTTTTGGTCAGGAAAAGCAGATCTGGTTCCTCTTTATATCCCTTTTAATAGCAGGAGCAACATTTTGCTTTGCAAAGAGCCTTCCAAACACAGAACTGAAATAGTTTCATGCATCTAGAGCAGAGAGAGGGAAATCTTCCACCTTTTCCTTTCCTTCTTCCCCTCATCTGGCATCTCCAGCCTGTCATTTGTTGTACCCTTGTCTCACCAGGGAAGGGCTGAGTTTGCTGCCCCCACTGCCAAGAGAATTCTCTGCCCTAAACCCAGCCCTTATCACTCACTGGCATGTGCACTTCAAACAAATCAGAGTTTCAAGTCAGTAACTATTGTCTCAAGAGAAAATGTGATTTCCAAGCATTGATCTCAGAGGCATTAAGATGGCAGTGCACAATGCTGGCATCTCTTACTGCAGCTCCAGCTCGGCAGCCCCAGGCTGAGGCTCTGGGCTTGTTCCCTGGAAAGGCCCAGTAAGAGAGTTCCCATTGCAATGGCTCATGGTCTGGATGCTTGAGTGGCCAGAAAGGTTCCCACAGAGCCTTCTGTGCCCAGCCAGGGGACGCACGGGCTGAGAAGATGTCCTGGGGTGGCCTGGCCAGCCGGGGGGAAGGTGCTGCCCCAGGGGGGCACCTCCAGGGACATCTTGTCACCCCCAGGATGAGATGGGATGAGGATGGAGGTTTAGGCACCCAGCCTGGGCTGGGGTGAGGAGTGGCAGGGGTCTGCATGCTGACTCACATGTACTAGTTCACCTGGGTTGGAGAGCCGTTGTGGCTTCAGTCTGCAGGCCAGTCCCACTTGCATTATCTAAATCAGTTTGCAAACGGATAATTTAATGAAGGATACTTAAGGTTTATCCCAGGGACTGAGCTAGACAAGTAGACTTCTAAACCAGACCTACTGTCCGAGGTCTGCACCTGATTTACACCCTGAAACAACCCCAGGCCCTCCCCCATTTTTTCATTTTACCTGATCAAGAGTTCAGAGCAGAGTTTATCATCGTGAAGCATTAAAAGCTCCTTCTGCAAAAGGCAGAGCACTCCAACAGACCCATCCAGGTCAGTCTGCCTAAGCCTTGCCTAAGCATGAAAAAATCCACATCCAAAGAGCTGGCAGGCACAGGTGAGCGGGACAGGCACATACCTTGTAGGCAATGCTGTTGAGAACCTTCATGGCCAGGTCGGACACGTCAGGATAGGGGTCGGCAGCCAGGTGGAGGAGCACTCTCCAAATTTGGGTATAAACACTGTTGAAACTCACACCTAGAATAATAAAAAACACAACAAACCCCAAGGCACTGCAGCACATGACAATCCATCAACTCCAATTCTTTGATCTGATGTGAGAAAATTCATTAGAACGCCAAACAACCCGATGACATCTCAGGGAACATCAAGAGAGGAGCTCAAAAACATCCCACATGGGCATTTTGTCTCCCTTTTGCCTGTCTGTGAACTCTGCAAGGGCTTGTGAAATCGAAGTGGGAGGACGCAAAATAAATTAAAGACTCCCTAAATCATCTCCAGTCAAACTCCTGCTTTTGCAGGCTCCTGAAGCAAATCACCTGGAAAGGCCAAGTGGATAGTGTCTGGGTTTCCTGAGTTGAAATACTTAATGGTATAAACCCACAGTTACTGCCTGATACTGTTGTGGTGATTTTCATTGAATTGTTCAGGGGTTTGTACATTCCAGAAGTTTACTAAATGCTCAAAGCAAAGCTTTAGGAGTTGAGCCCTCAGGAAGCAGCGAGTCCAACTCAGTCTTTCCTATTGACATTTGTATCAATTCCTCCAATTTGTTATTTAATGAGAAGATCAGCTGTTCGGTATTTCAGCAGAAGGGACTGACAGATTCAAAGTACAAATCAAATTAATAAGCATTTGCAACAACTGACAAAATTCTGTGAACATTTTATTTTGCTGCTTTTGGGCGAGGATTTGTTATTCAGCCTCCGAGCCCTGCCGGTGTCTGATCGTGCAACGCCCCGGCTGGGAGTGGAGCCATTTGGACAATGTGAAAGTGGTTGCACTAACAACAAAAAAGAGCTAAAATAGAGATTTCAGATGAGTCACAATCAGTGCTAAATGACAGATCAAGCTGTTACTGCTTCTCCTCCCGTGTTTCTGGAGGTATCTAAATATAAAGTCGGGAGGAAAGGGCCCCTTGGTCACCAAGCAGCTCCTCACCTGGCAGAGCTAAACCTGATCCCTCCACAGCAGAGCAGTTCTGAGCACTGGCTGAGGGCAGCCACAGGCTCCAGGAGGCAGCAGGCTGCCCTTGGGGTGCTGCTCCGAAAGGGGAACCTTCCTGTGCCCCAAGTGCCCAGACTGTGACACATCACCCTGCAAAGGGCCAAGGCAGCCCCCACACCCCAACTCCTCCCTCCCACCCCACCTGCAGTCTCTCTCTCCCACCTGGCACCCAAAGAATGTTCCAAGTGACGTCTGCATAAATCTGCACCTGGTAATCTCGCAGGTGTTTGTGAAGGGACCGCGTGGAGCGCGCTGTTGGTGTGCTGGGGGTGACCCAGGCAGATCCTGCGCTGATCCCAACCTTCCCAAGGCAGGCCAGAGCCAGGGCCTGACAAACCAGAGAATCCCACAGTGCTGCGCCTTGGGGGGACCTTAAAGCTCATCCCATTCCACCTGCTGCCATGGGCAGGGACACCTGCCACTATCCCAGGTTATTCCAACCTGGCCTTGGACACTCCCAGGGATCCAGGGGCAGCCACAGCAGCTCTGGGAACATGTGCCAGGGTCTTCACACCCTCACAGGAAGAATTTCTCCCCAGTATCCCATCTAAGCCTTCCCTCTGGCAGTGGGAAGCCATTCCCATGTCCTGGCACTCCAGGCCCCTGTGTAAATCCCCTCTCCACTTCCCTTGGAGCCCCTTCAGGCACTGGTAAGGCTGTAAAAACCTCTAACAATGTAAATTGTAAGGGCTGTAAACATATATTTATGTAATATTGTATAATATTTATATAATACAGTAAAATTGCTAAGGCTGTAAATAGATAACAATATTAAATCCTGGGAGCCTCTATTACCAAGGAAAGCAAAACTGGAGGGGGAAGGATAAAGAACAAGAAGGGAGAGAGGCAAAGTGCTACAAGGTGTGGGAGGGAAAAAGGCTCAGCTGGTGAAGCAGCAGCCAGGTAATGTCTGAGGTGTGCCCAGAGCTGTGCCCAGAGCTCTGCCTCCCACACTCCAGCCTGTTACATAAGGGCCGGTGGGAAATCTGGATGCCTCCAACTCTTTAAAGCCCTTGAAAGAGAGTAAAAGGAAAGGGAGAGGAGGAAGAGTGAGGGGGGCACCCAGCTGATTTCCCAGGGGCTCTGAAACCATCTCGTTCACCGAGAAAGAAACCCAGCGACATTTTTTATACATCTAAGTGTCAGGGAAAAACCAAATTTTAAGCAGAACTGTGCCAGTGCAATCCCCCCTTCAGAGCTTTTGCGAGAGAACCTCACAAAGAGAAGAATCTCACCTCGCCTATGGCAGCCTTTGAGGAGAACACAGGGAGTTTCTACAAAGGCACCTGGGGCTCAGGGCTGCTGCTCCCAAGGCTGCTCTTGGCTGCTGCCACTGCCCCACTGGCAGTGCAGGAGTGACACATCTGAGCCAGCTCCCTGTCAGATCCTGAGCTCCAGCCCCCGGGATAAGGGCAGCAGCAGAGGTGGCAGCAGTGACAGCAGCTCGATTGCACGTTTAGGGCTCCAATGTCCAAACTGTCCCCGAGCTGCAAACCAGGAGCGGAGCAGGGCCCAGGCATTAATGGAAGCAGACAGCTCTGTAATTAGTCACACTGACTCCCAGCCAGTTCAGTGCACCTTGCGGCGTGGACTCGTGTTTACAAAATGATCCTTCTCTGCTAAGAATGTCAAAAATAAATTGCCTTTCCCCCGGGTTTGATTTTCCCTGCACATGTGGGGTTCAGTTCACCTGCAAGCCTCGAGGACGGGCCGGGCTCCAGCAGCTGCAGGGAGAGCCACAGTGGCTGCAAACCCGACTGCTGATGGCTTTATTTATTCCCTTTGATTTGCCAGGCTGGGACAGGGTTTCTTTCCAATCCCCTGTAAAAATCACTGCAGTGATTTCAAGGCCCAACCTCCACAGATGGGGCAGCTCCACTTCCCACCGGCACCGCAGCAAAAGCAGACCAATGCCTGCTCCCCGCTCACCTGGCCCCGAGTCAGCTCCTGGGGCGGCACTGAAACCTTTAGACAGGCACACAGGGACAGGGGATGGAGCCTGCGGGTGCTGGGAAATGCAGGGAAGTATTTCAGCCCTGAGGACCGGGGGAGCTGCTCCCCATCAGTGCCAAATCCTTCTCTTGCCAGGAGGGCCCCCGGGAGAAGGGGACACCTGAAGCCCCCCCAGCTCCCTGAGCTCTGCTCGGGGGAGCAGCGTGGTCCCTGCAGGCGCAGCTCGGTCCCTGCACACCTGAGCTCCGACCCCTCGGCACTGCCAGCGGCAGGGCTGGAGCCTCCCGTGCTCCCACACAAGCAGCTCGTTAGAAGGAGGTTCCTCAGAGCAGGCACCCCTGGCCAGAGCTGGTGTCACCACCCGGGAGACAGTCCCTGTGAGCAGCCCCTGCAGCAAGTTCCCGTTTCCAAACCCCACTCAGATCCCTGGGGTTTGCTGCTGTGCCTGTTCCCAGAACCAGCTCCTCGTTATCTCAGAGCGTGAACACCGAGGGAGCAGGAGGCTCCCCTGCCCCAACACTCTCGGTTTCCTGCACCTCACTGTCCACCTCCACCTCTGCTCTCCTCGCCCTCACTGCAGCAACCTCCGCCCTCACCAGCACTCCGAGGCAGATCCTGGGAAATGGCAAGCGGCTCTCCACCCCCAGCCTCTCCTGCTGGAAAAGACAACAATTCCCCAGCATTTCATTGCTCCAAGATTTATTTTCCTCCTTCTTTGATCACTCCTTAAGATAATCTTTCCAGCAAAGCTCTCTGTAGGACAAAGGCTTTCATGGTGCAGTTTGAATATGAATACTCTGCCTCGAGGTATACAAACCCCCATCTTAATTCCATCCCTTTTCCTATCTTAAAACTGAACATTTCCAGGACACCAAGATTAATGAGTGGCTGTATGGAAAAGCAGCAAGGCTCA
The DNA here is from genome assembly GCA_013397315.1 of Donacobius atricapilla. Lineage (NCBI taxonomy): Eukaryota > Metazoa > Chordata > Aves > Passeriformes > Mimidae > Donacobius > Donacobius atricapilla. The sequence goes on along the minus strand of WBMY01004187.1, from coordinate 146,565 downwards.
GCTTCCCTTCCAAAATGATGTCTTTGTTGACTAACCACAAACTGCCTCTTGCCAGCAGGAAAACTGGGCCAGAAATAAATGTCTCTCCTGGTACTGGCCTGTCTGGCCAAGGAGCAGCTGCCAGAGAACACAGAGCTCGGCCGAGAGCGTGTGTTGCTGCATTTGGGGAGCCGTAATGGGGACACTTGGCTCACAGTTAGCTAAGGAACTGTTTGAGAAATGGGACAAGGAGAGGAGAGGTTCTCCTCAAGTTTTTGGGAAGAAGTATGTTGTATGATGCCCTAGGGCCAGTGCAGAGACTGATCCAGAACAACCCCTCCCATGCCAAGTTCCTAAAACTGCCAGAGAGGAACAAAGACCCAAGTATCAGCAGGTTGCGGCTGCCCCTGGATCCCTGGAAGTGCCCAAGGCCAGCTTGGACAGGGCTTGGAACACCCTGGGACGGTGGAAGGGGTCCCTGCCCATGGCAGGGGGTGGCACTGGATGGGCTTTAGGGTCCCTCCCAGCCCAAACCATCCTGGAATTCTGGGATCAATGAATCGCCTTAGGGAATGCAGAGCACAGACCACAAGTCGTGGCTGAAAAATCTCTCCTTTCACTCCTACAGATTTCTGCTTCACTTGGAGCCTCTTCACGTGCTCCAAACATCTTTTTCATTGCTCTGGCCATCTCAGATGCTTGGCAGAGGCATTACTGCAGAGCCAGAGCCCCATTTCCCCTTTCAGAAGACACAGAGCAGAGCAGAACAGAACATTCCTTCAGTCACAAGTCTCTGCCCCACTGGGCTCCCCCAGCTCCCCGGCAGCAGCAGCTTGAGGCACGTCAGGACATGAAGGAACGGGGTGAGCCTGGGCTGCAGAGCTGTGGGGGTGCCTGGGGCTGTGGCATCTCTCCTTGGGGAGCGGGAGACAGGGCTGGAGGATGGGGATGCTTCCGAGGGAACGAGAAAAGCCTGGCTTGCAGCAGGCAAATGGGGAGGTAATGGGATTCTGCGCGAGTCATGAATTTTAAACACTTCTCTAAGCTCTGCGCTTCCAGCTGGGTCTGAGCTCTTTGATGGAACAGGAATGAGGGAGGCCTTGGAGAGCTGCTCTCTCTTTCCAAGGTTCCCCTCACCACCTCCAGCTCCTCTCCAGAGCCTTTTTCAGCTCTTGTGAGACACGCCAGCCATCAAGCACACACCAGTGGGAATGGGGAAACTCAACTCCTAGCTCAAGATGGAGAGAAATTTCCTAACATCCCTGCCATGCTTCAGAAGATCCAATGTCATTACTGATAATCAAAAGCAAATTAACTGATCAAGTTCCTAATGAACTCATGATTTTAAACTGCCACAGGGGCTCAGTAATTACAATCCCTGAATCTTTCAACTCGAGAGAGCCAAATCACCATTAATTCTCATAGAAAACAGAGCAGAGAAAATGTTTCTTCGGTCAAGGCAGTTCTATCACCCAGGTGATTTCTCCCTGAGTTACTCTCTGCACTGATTTGTGAAAATATGGGCCCATTTAATGATTACACAGGAAATATAGAGACTTTCCCCAGCATTTCCCTGTGCATGCTGCTTTCCCTGGAAGGAGGCCATTCCAAAAGCCAGGTCCTTCTGCATGGTGCCTGTGATGTGGTGCCAAAATGGCTCAGACTGTTTGAAAAGCTACAGGTAGTTCAAAGCAAAGCTGTTGTGGCCCCCACATTTTTGTGCCTGAATTCCTAACAGGATTGCAGCGAGGCTCAGGACTGGAGCCAACAGCTCCCACTCCCATCCCTCCACGGCAGCGACCCAGCCACGCACAACACGGGGAGAAATTCTGCCGGAGCCAGGATCCCAACCCGCCACAGAGGCAAGAGGGAAGGGCAGGAGGGGCTGTGCTCACCTATGAGGGAGTTGAGGGAGGAGTAGGAGCTGACTCGCCTCATCTTGTCGATGGTCTCGAAGGACAGGATGTACTCCTCGTTCTCGGGGCTGCCCAGCGTGCTGCTGGCACTGCTGCTGGTGCTCAGGTTCCCGGGGGAAAACGCCACAGAGCTTCCAGCTGCCGGGACAGAACAGCAGATGCTGGAACGAGGACTGGCCAGAGAACAACTTTCACTCAGACATAACAGCCCTTTTCTAAATCCTGCCATGCTCAGCGAAGGGAACCCCTCGCCCAGGGGGCAAAGCCACAATTCCCCTTTTTAATACCGAATGATTAAACACAGAATATGCAAAAGATTTGAGTTAAAACACCACTTATGCTTGGAAGCTGGAAGGCACATTTTCAGTCCCCAAACACTCAGAAAAATCAATGCTAATGACCAGAAAATTGCAACTAATTATGAGGGGGCTCCTCATCCAAGCCCTTGGAGCTGGACAATTCGGGCAGTTCCAGCCTGTGCTGCGGCATTCCCTGGCTGCCACAAGGGGCGTGGAAAGGGGGAGAACTGGGAAGTAAGTGTGCCTTACACTCCTCGTTGAGGCTGAGGTTCTGCAGGGACTTGTTGAGGTTCCTGGCCGTGGTGACGGCGCGGATGTTGCCGTAGGAGCTGACGGAGCGCAGGCGCGGCGTGCAGGGCCCGTCCCGCACCGGGGTCAGGCTCCCGCCCTCTGCGAGGCAAGAGGCAGCAGTTACAGCTGGAACCCCCCCAGCCACAGCCCCGGGGTTATCTCCCAGCAAATCAGCCACTGAAACACCACCGACACGAAGAGAATCCGTAATTCTCTGTCGGGCGAAAAGGGAACAAGGCACGGCAGCGGATGGGGCACGGATCCCGTGTCTCTGCTGTCCACGCGGGGAGCCTGGGACATCCAGCAAGGCCAGGTGAGCCCGGCCTTGCCAGCGCCTCCAGGGCCCTGGGGACTCTTCTCTGCAGGTGGGGCTGGGCCACTGGCCAGCCCCTGGGCCAGGTCTGGGGCAGCACAGGCCAGCTCCTCTCTGCTGCTGCTCATCGAACCCCCCTGGGTCTTCTCATCGTCAGGAGCTATGAAAATTCTCATTTCCTGACCAAAATTCAGGCCTGATTTCAAGTCGTATTTCACCCTGAGCACACACACTCCCACAGCCTCAGAAGAGCTGCTCTGTTTCCCAGCAGAGTGGCTGCAGTGTGGTGGGGGGGCAATGCTTCCAGAGCGTCCCACTTCAGGATTCTTTGGGATCAGGAAAAGCACTGTATAAAGTGTAGGCAGTGTTTACTTCCTGCAGCAAATAGGGAAGAGCTCATTTTCCAAAATGATTCACTTGTTCAGAGGACAGAGAGACTACACCACTCTGGGCAGAGACAGCACGCAGTCTTGTCTCCAAGATTCTCCTGTTATCCTTCAAGATTTCCACTGCAGTTTACATCTAAAGAAAAGGTGAGGTCAGAGACAACTTCACCAGGACATTTCATTCCTCACATAAAGCCACAAACACAACAAAAGGGATGAGGCCACAGGCTCAAAGCACAGAGCTCTTCCTTGTCTGGCCCTCACAGCAGCAGGGCTGGTTCATGGTGTGCTGGAGCTCTCACCAGGTCAGTGTCACACTGAACGTTCAGGTGTGATTCCAGAGGGGAAAAAGGAAATAAGCCTGTGTGCTGCCTTGAATAATATTCTTTGGCCTTGAGCTGAAGGGAATCTCTCTGAATGGGGCAGGAGGTTCCTGGTGAGCTACAGCCAAGGCTTAGGTGGACACTCAGTGGAGGATGGATTTCTCCAGTGTAACACCTCACAGGGCTGAACAGACACCAGGTCTCCCCTCCGTGTCACTCACCATGCCACAACAGGGCTCTTTAATAAATCCCCACCAGTAAGAAGCTCACTGGCTTGGGAAAACTTAAATAATTCCCAAGTCCTTTCAGGCCCTACATCTCCTGCCCAGCCAAAGCCGAGCCCCCACCTGGAGCAGCTGGAGAAGGGAGAGGGTAATTCTTCTCCTCCTCGATGAACTGCAAGGCCACGGTGCAGAAATTGCTCTCGTACTGCACCACCAGGTGACTCAGGGCCACCACCAGCTCCTGGGGAAACAAACATCTCACGGTTACACAGGTGAGAAACCAAGGACTGAAGGCAAACACTGACCGGTACTGTTGGTATTACTGGGTGGCCAGCCAGGGTGGTAATTCTCCCTGAATTCAAGGGGTGAAGTGCAGAAAGCCAGAGGACTCTGTCCAACACTCAATTCCTCACCAGCCTTCTCTGCCTGGATAGGCTTCCTCCCTTTTGAGGAGCCTGCTCTGGTGGGAGGTGTCCCTGCCCATGGACTGCAGGGGCTGGAACAAGATGAGCTTTAAGGCTCCTTCCAGCCCAAACCATCCTGAGGTTCTGTGGCTGATTCTGCCCAGGTTTGTCAGACTGACGCGGTGTCACAGGCAGCTCTGACCCGGCCCATGGGATGTGTGTGGCTCCCTCAGGGCCAGGGGCTGTGCCAGGGCTGGGGGTTCTCAGCCCCCCGGGGCACAGCTGGACCCTCCTGGCACTGCCCAGCCCCACAGAGCTCAGCCCCTCCAGAGGCACCTCCTGCCTGGCCCCTGGGAGCAGCAGACAGAGCTGGCTTTGGCTGCTGTCTCTGCTCAGGGACTGATCTCCCAAGGAGATTTATGAATCTCACAGAGCATTCAGTGCGACACGCAGCTCTCTCTTGAATTAAACTGATTAAATGCTGGAACAAGACAACAGAAATGAATCTTTGCCATGCCGGTGACAACTGCCAGGGTGTTGATGTTCCAGTCAAGTAAACACAAACATTAGGACACTTCAGAACAGCCCTCAAAACCAATCCAGAACGTCAAAAACCATCCAACGTACTGTTGATGTATGATGGTGCATCAGAAACTGTAACTCTCCCAAACCTGGAGAGCTGCTCTGAGGCAGCCTGTGACCCATCCCTGGAGCTCTAAAGGCAGGGAGACCTTTTCACTGAGCAGAGCTTCCCCATTCTGTGCACAGACTCCCTGGGCGGGCTCGGGGCGGGCTCGGGGCAGGCTCGGGTGTACCTTGCGGACCATGGGGCTGCCGTCGTTGATGAGCTGGGCCAGCATCATGGCCACGTTGTGGTCGATGGTGGTCGAGTGGTCCGTGCGCTCCGCCGAGTTGCCCACGAAGGTCCCCAGGGCAAAGACTGCTGCACAGCGAACCTGGGGGCACAGACAGCCCTGCCTGTCCCCTCTGCTGCCACGGGGCTTGCATTTATCCCCAGGAACAGGAGCGCTGCACGCCTGAACTGTGTCAGGTGAGCAGGGAACCCGTGGGGAGCAACAACCCCAGCAGCCTCAGCAAATTGGGTTTTAAGCCTTCACAGACGCAGGACATGTTTAATTTCCCAGAGAATACTCAGTGACCTCCCCACGGGTGACTCTTCCAGTCGGTGCTGCCTTGAATATTAATTAACAGGAGTAAGGTAAACACGGAGCCTGTTGGGATGTGGGGCTTTTATAGGAGGGGACTACAGTCTTCAGGTATGGGCTTATGGGAAGGTAGATGGTGGAAAAAAGGAGGAAATTCAGGCAAAACTTTGGAAAGCCACCCCACCTCTGCAGAAGCACTGTTCAAAAAGTGGGCAGGATGGGGCCAGGGACAAGAGGAGGAGGATGCAGGACAGGGACTGGATGTGGAAGGGAATCTCATTTCTAATCTCTGCACGTTACCAGAGCTGTTTATCTCAGCTCCCTTCTCCCAGGGTGTTTGCTGGGTCTGATGGGCTCTGTCAGTCACTGCCAGGCCCTGCACAATCCCTCCTCTCCTGGGAGTGTCACAAAGGTAAAACACAGCCAATTAAAGAAGCATTTTCACAGTGAGCAGAGAGAGGAGTTTGCACACTTGGACAAAAAGACCAGAGGGTTTTTTGCAAAACACAGTTAGTTTTGGGACCACATTTTTAACAGCTTCTGATACACAAGGAAGCAAAACCCATGGCATTTCCTAACTGCAGTGCCCAGGTCCCAGAGGTTTGGGGCTCTATGAACTCCCGCTGCATTTCTGTGGAAGCTCCTCTTGCAGGGCTTGTTTGATTTGCATCACCTTGAAGAAACAGCAGCAAGATCTTTCTCCGAACCAGACACAAACACAAAGCTCCGGAAGGCCCCGCTTTGCAGGAATTTCTGTCCTGCCAACTCGAGTGGCGTTCAGCAGGGGAGCTGGGTTTTTACCTCTGGGATTGGATCTGAGAGGAGGCTGTAGAGCTTCTCATGGGCGCTGTCTCTCACTCCACACCACCTGGCTGAGTCGAAGTTCTGCCAGATCCTCCCCAGACAAATGGCCACCCACTGCCTGAGGAGCGGGTGGGGATCGCTCAGCTGCTCCAGGCAGATCGCTATCAGGTTCCCTTGCAGGCAGGCTTCCTGCAACGCAAACCAAGCCTTTTGTTTGGGATGACAGCTTCCCACCTCATCCCCACAGAAGGAGACTATTTCTGAAGGAGTCAGGAAGCCAAGAGAAAAATAATCATTTAGTGGTTCCAGACTGATTTTGTTACAGAATACCAGCAGCATGAAGGGAAAGGCAGCTAGAGCTGATGAAACAGTTGAGCATTAAAATGCTTTCTGTAATGCCTAAAGCTTGTTTTTTCCTCTTCGGAAACATTCTTTACACCTGTCAGAGCCCCAAGGTTTATGGCTCAATCCACAGACCATTCCCAGCCACCAGATTCCCCCTGGACAGGACCAGGGACTCTTTTTGTGGCTGTGAAGGGACTCCTGTCCCTGTCCCCCCCCGCCAGGTGCTGGGCACAGAATCTGTCCCATCTCCAGGCCAATTCTTCTCTTAATCCACACAGCAATAACAAAACCCAACGTCCTAGTTCTGCTTCCAAGTTTGGGTTTGGGTTTTAAAGCAAGCCAGGACACTCTTATCAAAGCAAAGGCATGAGGCAGACAGAGGTGGGAGAGGATGAAGGGAAAAGGCTGCTGGGACTCACCTGCCCCGTGTTGTAGTTGTTGACAATCACAGCCAGGATGAACGCTGTCATTGTCCTGTGCTCAGCCTGAAAACAGCACAGACTGAGGGTAACCTGGAGAGCAGGGCAGGGGCAGCCACAGCCCACCCTGAGACATGCCACCAACCCCAGAGCACTCTGTGCCATGTTAAAAGAAAGAGAAAATCCCAGCCTTCTTTCCCTGTTCTTGGCCCTGCTGCACCCCAGACACTTCCCCAGCATCCTCCCAGTTCTGTCCCTGCTGTGGGGAGAGCCCCAACACTCCTTGTGGGAACCCAGCTGCTCAGAGAGAACTGCCAAGGCTCCGGGGCCATTCCCTGCTCCTGCAGCCATCCCGGAGCCCCAGCTCCCCCCCTCACAGACTCTCTGCCTTCAGAACTCCAGATGGGTTTGTGAAGCCCTGGTTGGTGTGGCTGCCCCTGTCACACAGCTCAGCAGCGACCCTGCCCAGAACAGCACTGGGTGCCACTGCGGGGGGAGGCAGCCCCACGTGGCACCAGAACAGCAGCTAAAACAAGGCAAGCAAAGGCTAAAGAGTCTGAATAAATGAGACTTGTCCTTACTGGCATGTAAGGATCTGCCAGGACTGAGAGGAAATACTTGTGTCCATTGTCCTTCACCAGGTCAGCCTGGCACGACTGAAAAAGAGACCAAGAAAACCACAGTGAGAACCACAACACACACTTCTGTTCCTCCAATGATGTATAAACCTTTCATTTCTGAACCATTTTTCTCCAACCTGGTTTTCAGTTGAGAAGCCAAATAAAGGTCAAGCCCTTCGTGGGAGCTGCAACCAGACAGCCCCACAGGGACAGGGCAGGGAAGCCTCTGCCACAAAGAGCAGGAAATGGGAGCTCCTGCTGTGGGCAAGAGTCAAAGGAGCCATCTCTGTGCCACATTCAACCTCCCCAGGACATTTCTATCTCCTACTGCAGCCAGCCCAGCCTGCAGAGCAGCTCCTGGGGAGCACACGGCAGGTTCCTGGGCTGGGCTCAGGTGTCACGGTAGGACATGGAATAGGTTGACTCCATGGAGCTGTCAGCAGAGAAAGAAGCTTTATTTACAATCCCAGCAGTTTCCTTTAGAACACGCTGTGTAAAAAGGTCTGTTATTGCTCCATGGCACTGACACTGCTCTCCATTGGTTCAGGAATAGGAAACAACCCCTGGGACAGTTGTTCTGGCAAAGGGAACACTGTTTGCTGAGCCTGTGCTGAGAAATGGAGAGAGATGTTTTGAAAAGAGAAACTGTTGGCAGCTTTCCCTTGGGAAAGGAGCCAGCAATGGTCAGCGAGCTGAAATTCAGGCTCAGAAATATCAAGCCCACACCCAGGGGGAGCTCAGGGCTTTGCTGACACACCAGCTCGGGCTCCAGGCTGACGTTCTGGGGTCACCCCAAGAGGATCCACACGGAGAAAGTGAAAATGGAAGGGAGGAAACCCTGACTTGGCATCAGCTCCCTGAGGCACGGCTCTGCCAGAGACAGGATCATGCATTTTTCATCAGGAGGAGAAGGTGAAGGAGGGAACTAATTGCTGAAAGGGGAGGGGATGGCAAGGCAGAGATGCAAGAGAATATTTTAGTGCTGAAGAGAGTGAAGCTGCTGGTTTTGGCAGAGGCAGGAGCAGAGGGCCTGGATTGCTGCCAGGCTGCAGCTACGAGAGAGAGGCTTCCCCGACTCCTGCACGCTCCAGGCTCCCTCTGCCCTCTGCCCTCCCAGTGTCAGCACTTTCTGTTCCTCACACAGAGGAGGCCCTGGCTCTGCTGCAGGCACGTGGAGAGCAGCAGAGGAGAGGCTTCCCAGCCCCACACTCAGCTCCTGGGGCTCAGGGGAGGGATGGCCACAAAGGCAGACTGAGCTCCTGGGAACCACACGGGAACCCAGCACCACTGACACCTCCTCCTCCTCATGGAATAAACAGCTCCAGTGTGAGTAATAACACAGCATGACCAAACCAGGCTGCAGGCTTGGTGCACAGGTTCAGAACTGAGAGAAAACATTCTGTGTGCAAGGAGCTGCTGCCGGTGCCCTCCCCCAGCAGCGTCCCCAGGGGAAGCTGCCCCCTCCTCCCTTCCCACTCCCACCATGTGCTGGTGGAACGAGTCAGCGAAACAGCACAAAGAAACCCAAACCCACCACTGAAGAGTATTTTTTTGTGTTCTGCTCTAAAGCTCAGCCCGCAAACAAGTGAGGCAATGGCAGCGCATGGGAGGGGAGGTGTGAGGGGCAGAGGGGAAGGCACAACTCCACATGGGAATCACAGCTGAGCCCCTGGCACACACCTGGGCCTGAGGTACCAGCCGCGGGTGCGCCACAAATGAGCTTTTCCAGAAGAGCTCCAAGATTAATAGTTTTCATTTTCTTTGCTTTCCCAAATCCTCTTAGGATGTTAACGAAAATATTGTTATAAAACTAAACCTGACAATGCTGGATCAACAGCAGGAAAACCTTCACAGATCCAGTGCTATGCTCCATACTGAAATGGAGGAGAGATACAAAAATAAACCCCAAAGAGGAAAGATCCAACACCTACAGCAGTTCAGACATTCTACATGGACCTGCAATTGTGCCTGAATTAATGTGTGCACCTCTCCTAATAATTTTATAGTGCTCAACTAATTGCACTCACAAACCCCTGAGTCAGAGATACGACTCTACAAATTTATCTGCAATTACTTACCAGCTTCATTATTGATTTGAAACCCCAGCAAGCAGAGCTCTGGCTGAGGCAGGGCGCTGCTGAGGCCCACAAGCCAGGCAGGGGCAGGAATACTCACACTGTCCACTGCCAGGATCTTGGCCCAGATGAACACAAGGAGAGGTCTCAGCTCACGGGCTGAGCTCTGGAGGAGCTTCAGCACATAGGGGAAAATACCAACAGAGAGAGCCTGGGAGGGAGAGAACAAATCCCTGTCAGTAAAACCCTGGGAGCAAAACCCCCTGGGCACCTCAGCCTCCCACCAGGGCCTGGGACGCAGCATCTTTACAGATACAGCTGAGAAATCTGGTAGAAAACAATTCCCCACATTTTCAGTAAAGAGGGGATCCCTGTCTGTCTATTGCTCATTTTAATCTTGAATGTCACCACGTATTTCCAGACTCATTTGGTCCACGCAGACTCTGTTAACCCAGCACCAGCTTCCTGTCCTCACAGCCTGGGCTGTTTTATGCTCCATATCCTCACTTCCCTCAGCTGGGGCCATTGGCTTTCCCAGCTAAACACATCACAAAGTTCAGGAATTCCAGCTTTTCCCCTGGAAATTAACAGGTCTCTCCTGGAGGAGGCAAAGCAAACCATTGAGAAGTCTCATCACTGAGCTGCTCCACGACCAGCTGGTGCTTCATCTTCATCACTTTTATCAACAAACAGCTCCATTTACGGGAGTGCTTTAAACTGCTCCTCAGTTTAATTCTTATTTATACTCCACACTGTGCTGCCACTTTCCAAACTGCAGAATGCAGCTGCTGCCTGCTCAGAAGAGCTTGTAAAATCCACACACCAGACAGATAAAGGAAGAGAAGAAAACGATGCAGCCAGTAAGCTGAAAGAACACATAATAAATGCGTATGCTTTTTTTGGCAAAACCTTCTTACCTGCCCCAGATATTTCCTCCTGGTTTGTCCCTTACATTATTTTACACTTAACTGCTCCCAAGGAACTCCCCTTTGCTGTACTGGAAAGGAGCACGGGAATGGATGTGCTGAACACAAACCTGTGTTCCTGGAGGGACACTGGCTCCATTTCCCACACAGCAGCACACAGACACGCTCAGCTGTCACATCTGTGCATTATCCTCCCCACCTCCCTCCCCTAAATCACCAGCTGCATTTACTCCCCTGCCGAGAGCCGGGGGAGTGCTGGGGCCCACGCGCAGCTCCCACTCACCAGACTGACAGCCCAGGGCCCCAGGTCCAGGAACCTCCCCAGCAGATCCAGAGCTCGCAGCCGGTGCACCTGGCTCAGCAGCACCTGCAGGGCACAGGGACGGGGTTATTGTGCAGGGAAACACAGCCTGGGCCTGCAGGGAACAGAGAAGGGGTTATTGTCCAAGGGAAACACAGCCTCGACCTGCAGGGCACAGGGAATTTGGCAGGGAAACACAGCCTGGGCCTGCAGGGAACAGAGAAGGGGTTATTGTCCAAGGGAAACACAGCCTCGACCTGCAGGGCACAGGGAATTTGGCAGGGAAACACAGCCTGGGCCTGCAGGGAACAGAGAAGGGGTTATTGTCCAAGGGAAACACAGCCTCGACCTGCAGGGCACAGGGAATTTGGCAGGGAAACACAGCCTGGGCCTGCAGGGAACAGAGAAGGGGTTATTGTCCAAGGGAAACACAGCCTCGACCTGCAGGGCACAGGGATGGGGTTATTGTCCAGGGAAACACAGCCTGGGCACAGGTTATTGGGCAGGGGAACACAGCCTGGACCGGCAGGGCACAGGGAAGGGGTTATTGTCCAAGGGAAACACAGCCTGGACATGCAGGGCACAGGGAATTGTCCAAGGGAAACACAGCCTGGGCCTGCAGGGAACAGAGAAGGGGTTATTGTCCAAGGGAAACACAGGGTGGGCCTGCAGGGAACAGGGAAGGGGTTATAGTCCAAGGGAAACACAGCCTGGGAATGCAGGGCACAGGGAATTGTCCAAGGGAAACACAGCCTGGGCCTGCAGGGAACAGAGAAGGGGTTATTGTCCAAGGGAAACACAGGCTGGGCCTGCAGGGCACAGGGAAGGGACACTGGCAAACCCTGGCAGCCAGGAACGCTCCTTTGTGCAGCTGCTGCAGACACCAGGGCAGCAATCCCTAGGGATTGCAGCCGCCTTTCCCAGCCCAGCTCGTGATGGTTCCTGCAGCAGGACCCACCGGGCAGCGCCAGCCCAGCTCCCAACAGCTCAGGAGCACAAGGACGGGCTGTGCTCTCCTTGGCAAATCAATATCAGAGACTTAAGAGGGAGCAAAAGGTCATGTTGGTCATTAATAAAAATCTCATTAAAATGGAGTCTGGCAACGCTAATGAGGTGGTGTTTTACTGGCTTATACCTACCCTGGTGTGAAATATTAACAGATAGACTTGCAGTTCTTAATCTCCTTAACAGATGTAAGATATTGGAATGCAACGTTTAATCCTCAGTTTAAATTGAGGAACATCCTTCAGCAGGGATCTCAGGGAAAGAGACTCCTTGATTTACCTCCCCAATTCCATCCCCTTCTCAGTGTGTTTGCATGCTGCATATTGAAATTAGATTATTTTTCATGTTTAATATTGAAGAATAACTAAATTACTTGGCTCACATCTCACACTCTGGGTGACTGGTGCTGGATACTGAGGTGGTGCAGGAAAAGTCCAGAAGAAAGCGGGGGGATGTGACAACTACTGCTATGGCTTCAGAGCTCACAGCCCAGGTCATTAGAGAAAGGCTTTTGGTCATCCTGCCCTAGTTGGCACCAGCCTATTCCATCAACCAGCCCAGGAATAATGGGGGCAGCTGTTTGGGATTAAAGCAGGAGCAGAGGGCAGGGCAGGTGGGACAGCAGCAGGAGCTGGCAGGCCAGGAGGCACAGGCATGGCACAGCTGGGACCCGCCAGCCCGCGGAGAAACCAAGGAACTCCAAACTCTGTCAAGAAAGGGAACTGATTGAAGAGGCTGTCAGGGTGAAGATCCAACCCCAGCTGCACCCTGCTGCCCTCCTCCAGAGCAATCCTTGTCTGACTGGAAAAGCTCCATTCTGCCATTGTCCTACTCAAAGCCCTCACCCTCACAGGATTTCCCATTCCCACCTCTGCAGAGGATCTGCACAATAACCTGAGCCCAGGCTGACACATTCCAGGGCCTGGCAGGAGCATGGGGGCTCAGTGCACCATCCAGGACCTCCTGTGGAACAGTGGCAGAGCTGCTGTGCCACCCCACACACACAGCCCTGCATCACCCCTGTGACTGCCAGCCACAACACGGGGACTTAATTACACCCACACATGCAAATTAGGGATGAACCGGACACACGGGGATCATTTACGTGTCCCAGTCTGTATTTTAGCAGGCAGCTCCTCACAAAGGCAGCCGCCCATTTCAGGGCCTGCAGCGATCTGCAGGAGCCCTCTGTGGGAGGGGATCCCACAGAGAGCAAGGCTGGCCAGGCTGTGTGTGCTGCCTGCTCTCTGATGGCCTCTCTCCCTGCGGTCTGAAACTCCCTCCCTCCCTGCCCTGGATCAGTCTTAGTATGCTCAGACCTCTTACCAGCCAATCTTATTCCACCATGCAATTAATGTGTTATAATTATAACAACAATTACGCTGTCCCAGCTTGGTTGTGCTCCAGGCAGGAACACAGGTTCCTTTGCCAGGTGACCTCTCAGTTCCACTGCAGTCACGCTCCTGCAGAGCCTGCTTTGGTGCCAAACAATCCATTGGAAAGCAGCAAAGTTGGAGCTGGAGCAAAATCCTGCCTGCTTCCATCGCAGTGACAGAGACAAACCACACATCTGCTTGTCCACCCCATCTCTCAAGGCTTGGGAGACTCAGGAAATTAAAATCTGGTCTTGCAGAGATGGATGGTGCTGTCAGTCACAGACCCAGCCGACAGGGAAGGGGAGTCTCCTCACAGATCCCTGTACAAGGGACTGGGACCACTTTCCTTGAAAAGAAAGGCTTTAAATCGTGCTGCTGGTAGAGCAGAGCCCACAGGTACCTGGGCTGGCTTTACATCTCTGTCAGCACAAACTCCCGGGGAGGGGAGGCCAGAGCAGGCTGACAGATGACAGCTGCAATCCTGGCCCGGCCATAAAACACCAGCTGAAGCTTCCCCTGGATCTGCCTCTCCCTTAAACACGAGACCTCTGTCTCGTCTGAGCGGTGCCTACAGAACCCCACATCCTCCAGGGCCGCAGAGACCTGGCTGTGTGCCCCTGCAGCCAGAGTTCAGCCCCACGTGGAAGGGAACACTTCCCTGGCTGTACCAGAGGGATAAAAGACGTTTCCAAATGATTTACGCTGCAGTAACTTCCACTTTCTGAAAAGGGGAAGATAAAAGTCTCTGCCTGACAGAGATGGGACAGAGGAGATGCCAGAGGAGGGAAAATGGAGATGTGCTGCTCTGAGAGAGGCTGCAGAGCCCGACAGGGACCAGAGCAGGGGCTTGGCTCAACCAGAACCACAGGTTTGGGACAGGAAAAGCACTTTGGGGCCAGCCACGTGGGTCTGGTGAACACACAACCAGCTCTCATTTATCCTAGAGAAGCCCCTGGGATTTATGTTCCCAAAGGCCAAAGGGTTGGCAGCTCGAGGCTGAGGGGGCAGGAGAGACACGGACATACGGCACGGACAGGGAGCCACCCCAGCCCCAGGACTGACCTGCAGGACGATGGGCAGCTGCTCCGGGGGGTTGCGGTTCTCCACGCCCATGGTCAGCCACACCTGGAAGGCCGTGAGCTGCTCGGCGAAGAAGGGGCTGTGCTGGGGGAGCAAAGGGGGAATGCAGGCGTGGGTTAAACACCAAGGACTGAAGGCAAGAGTTCTGACACCTGTGCACTTCACTGTTTCCTGAGGCTGCGCTTTGTAACTGATATATGTTTGCTTGGGGTTTTCTAAAGCACAAAAAACTCCCCAAAGACTGAGGAGACACATGTCCCTTTAAATGTGTTGGGAAAAAAAGAAAGAAAGAGTAGAGGAACAGGAGAAGGGACCACGAAAGGTCCTGGGGAAGCGTGGCTGCTCTCTGCCAGGAGCAGCAGATGGAGCAGCAGTGGATTTATCTGCCCTGCAGAGGCCCTTTCCTCCCGCAGCTGCCTCTGCCCACTCCACAGAGACACAACCCCAGAGCCATGAAAAGAGATTCCTCGTGTCGTCCATCACTCCCAGGATGTGGTACCAGCTCGGGGTGAGGATGCACTGACCAAAGCACACAGCAGCTTCCAGGCAGGAATCCACAGAGAACCAGAAATCGGTGGGGAAGGAGGGAGGGAAGAGATGGAGGAGGGAGAACCAGCCCAAACCCCTCCCTGGAGGAGCAAGAGGAGCCGCCAGGCCCTTCTCCACCAGGTTATTGTATTTCCCAGGTCTGAGCAGGCAAGAACACCCTGGGAATACCGAGGGGTGATTTGAGATGTGCTGCTGAGACGGCGCAGTGCCGAGGCTGTGCCCGGGGCAGTGCCCAGGGCAGCTGCACTGCGGCCCCCAGCAGGTCCCTGTGCCCCACCCGGGGCTCCCCAGCCCTGCCACCCGGCCCAGCCCTGCCAGGCTGGCAGTGCCACAGGGACTGGCCCCTTCCCTGCCCCCTGGCCAGCAGCAGCCACCCTCCGAGCAGGCTGGGACGTGGCTGCACGTGGGCTCCCAGCCCCGGCTGCACACTGACAGCCCAGCTGCCTCCAGCCCAGCCAAAATGCACAAGGAACCACATTTGTCAGGCTTGAAAACCAGCCTGTAAAATTGTTCCCAGCCCACCCCGAATCGATCTCCAGCTGAGAATGGCCACTCTTCTTCACTGACCTCCTGTCTGATCCCCAGCAAGTCTGTGCCTCTTCCCACCCCCAAACACTCAGAAATCTCCCAAATTTCAGCTCACTTGACAGAGAATGCCCAGCTGAGGGTTAACACTAATAAAAAAGCCTCCAATGACATTGTTAGAGACTGAAAGTAAAAATGAACCAGGAGAAGAAAAATTGTATTTTTTTACGTTCTAAAGCAGAGCAGGGAGTGAGGAAGGCAAGGGGTAGGAGGATAAAGGCCTCAGGGCATCCTGATCAACCCCCAGCCTGGCAGGAGCCCACAGTTCTCCTCCTGCACTCAGGGCTTTGGAGACAACCTGCAATTACAGCCAGAAAACCTTGGGAAGTTTGGTAATATAAATAAACTGCAAGAATGTTACCAAAAATTAGAGAGACATCAAGGTGGAACAGGGACCTGAGCTTATACAGCTATTATTGTTTAGAAGTTTCACTTCATGAAATATCAAATGAATATCAAGAAAAATCCATTCTGAAGAAAGGAATTTAAGCTAAATATAATATTAAAAAAATTACTTTTCTGCTTTCTGAGATTAAACAAAGCAGAAAAGCCCCCCAGTGACTCCTGTAAACAACACTGAGCTTAGAGAACTCTCTGGACATACCCTCAAACTCCATTTTATATTTGAAAAGAACTCCAATAAGAAATAGTTTTCACATTTAGGCCTTTAAGTTCAAAAACTGTGCTGCATGTTGGGACCTGGTGAAGTTTTAGTGCTGTGGAATGTCCCAAGTCAGGCCTCAGACCCTGCTTTTCCTGGCAGGAGCTTCCTGCTCACCCCACGTCAGGGCTGGATCATGCAGCAGGGAAGAGCTTAAACTTGATTTTGGTCTGTTCCTCTAAGGGAGAATCACAGAATTCCAGAATGGGTTGGGCTGGGGGGGACCTCAAAGCCCATCCAGTGCCACCCCTGCCATGGCAGAGACACCTCCCACTGTCCCAGGCTGCTCCAGCCCCATCCAACTTCCAGGGATCCAGGGGCAGCCACAGCTTCCCTGGGCACTCAGACTTTTACAATTTTCACAAACACAAACCCTTAAAGTGCGCCAGCAGAAGCGATGAGCTGAGCTGAGGTGTCAGAGGTGGATAAAACTGGGCCCACGTTTCAGGACAGTCCCCAACTTACCCTGAAGGCAGTTCCTTCCTCGATAATGGTGGGTAACTGGGAAAGGCAAATGTCAACAGCAAGGTCCCAGGCTTGCCTGGAGGAAGGGGAGAGAGGGATGAGAAGGCATTACAAGTTATCCACAAGGAATGGCAAGGGAAATTGAAATTCTGACCATCCAGTGTGGACAGGGATGTCTGACTGGCTTAGAAGTGCTCGATATTCCTCGTTTGCAGGGAGAAGTGGGGAAAACACCCAAAGAAATTTTCTTCAGCACTGGAGAAGGTCAGCCCACAGGGCCTTTGAGGTACATTTTACTACGCAGAAGGAGAATGGTTTAGAGATCAGAGCCACCTGCTCTGATTTTGGCTGCCCACAAAAGGATTCTGGGGGTCACTCACTGCAGCAGTACCTGGAGGAGATGCTGATCTCCTCACAGTAATTTTAGGTAAGCAGCACCAATACTGCTACAAAAACGCCCAAAGCAGCCCTGCGAGGTCAGATCTCAAAAGGGTTAAAGTGTTATCAGAAAGAACAAACAAAAAATTTAAAAAGAGATTTGAGTAGATTAAAATGGAATCTCTTTTTGGCGCTTCTGAAAACAGGCTGCTGGAAACCACTGGCACCACACAGCCAACGCTACCCAAACCATTCAAACCTCTGCCAACCTTCTCAACCTTCCAAAGCAAAACCACCAGCGTGAAACCTTAACCTTCCTGCTCTCCACGACCAAGGGCTGGCGATGGATGTCAGCTGTGGAAGAGACTCTGCTCAAGTCAAATACTCCAAACGCTTCTCCAACCATTCCAAACCAGCCCTGGAATGATTCTCTAGCCCGTCCAAAGAACCCAAAATGCTGCTTCTGCTTCTGCTCTGTCTGTGGAGAACACAAATCCTCACAGCCAATGGGACGCCAGAAAAGTAAAACTTCTCTACGTCCAGCCGCTGGAACAGCTGCTCCCTCCTGAGAGCCCCGGGGTTCCGCACAGGTTCCAAACAGGTTACTCACTGTGCTGGCTGAGCAGACAATGCCATTAAACACCTGTTACAATAATTAGTTACAAGACTCAAAGCAAGCCACAAATGAATGGGAAAGGACTAAACCCTGGAGGGTGGGGAGAGGAGGAGAAAGGAAAACACTGTCACAGCGCTGGTGACAGTGATGGCTGGGAGGAGGAGGAGCAGGGATTGACAGCTTTAATACCCCAAAGGGAATGGGAAGGGTGGGCACACCGTGGATGTGCTGCCTGAACTCCCATCACACAAACAAGAGATAAATTAGGGAGCAGCAGGGAACCCGGATGGGAGGTGCTGCATCCCACCAGTGATTTATGAAAGCCAGAGATCAGTGCACCCCCTCAGCAGAGATCGCTGCCTTTGCAAGATTTGTTTTCACTGCATTTGGGACACAAAGGGCTCAACATCTTTCTTTCCTCCCTTCTCACTGCTCTCTTCCAATGACTCCAGGCACTCCACCCTGACAGGGTGACACAGTGATACCACCCTGGGAGCTACCCCAGTGCTTCAATGGAGTTATGCTATGAAGGAAGGTGTTTAAGAGGATTTTTTTAATACTACTTTGAACTAATTGCGCAAAGTTAAAAGCTCTCCTTAGCAGGAAGATTGACTCGGTTAAAAAAGTGATTTTGCTTATCCCAAAGTCAGGGCAGCAGTACAACAGGAATGGTCTGGGGAGGGAACCCCACCTCAGTCCAATACCCTTTCACTACACTAGGACTGTTAAAATGTTTAATAATTTAACATGAACTCATCAGCTGCCTCTTTGTTTCCCAGAGGTGCTGCAAAGTTTGGACTTCAAGCAAAGAACCGAAATCAGAGTGCCAGCTCTGCTCAGGGACTGGTTTATTGCCCAAAGCCACGAACTGCCAGGCAATGGAAACCCCCAGAAACACTCAGCAGAAACTCAGCCCAGTTAGAGCCTGTGTCTGTCTGCACCCACGGGTACCCATTAGCTGGCAGCTCGTGGAGGCTGATGTTCTTACGCTCGAATTTTTGGGGCTGACTCAATGTCTAATGCTTTTAACTCTGTCCTTTTTTAAAAAAATAACGTATTCCTGACGTCTTTTAAGGTTCTCTTTTCCTCTGGGAACGGTGGGTATTACCTGGCACCACACAGGTACCAGGGAACAGGAGAGCTCGTGCAGTCCTGGGGCAGCTCCTCCTTCTGAACCCGTTAAATATTTCCGAGCCTGTCAAGTCTGCCGGACGAGACCTTCCACGTTTGTTCTGCCAGCCCTGGGTGACCCAGCCCCAGTTCACCTGTGTGGCAGCGACCCTGTCACCACCCTAAGCTGCTTTAGGGCACAGCTGGGGAGCTGCTCAGACACAGCTATTTTTGAAAACTAGTTATTGCTACGAATATTTGGCGCGAGTCTGAAATCCTTTTCTTCTCCCAGCACATCCCCCTGCTCCAGCCACAACTTGGAGCACAGGCTTTGCTATTTCTGTCCCACACCAAAGTCTCCGTAGTCCGATAATGGGACTTGGAGACGTAAAGACTAACACACAGACACAAAAAATATCTGGTTACAGTGTAATCTGAACTAATCTGATCCTTCAAACGTCAAACAGCTCCAAATACCTCTTCAAACAATCACTTGCTTCCTGCAGAGCCACCGAGCGTTGGGGGGCAGCTCCGGGAGCCTCATTTCCCTGAGGGATGGCTGAGCAGCCCTGATCCATCCTGCACCCTCGCACCCGTAATTGGGTTGCTGCATTATGGTTTTGTTCCCAGCCCCAGCCTCCAGCTCGTTGTATTTGCAGTACATTATGACTCCTTTCAACCCAAATTTCATGGCCTGCAAACACACCACGGTGTTTCTATTAGGGATGGGTTGTAGCTCTTCCAAAGCATAATTAAGGCACTTGGGGTTTAATATATGACCTGTGTTAGGAAATATTTCCAAACACATTATTAGGTCTTTTCAAAGGCCGTGAATAAAAGCAGCTGGCACCAGCAGTAATGCACAAATGCTAATCCATCACGGCAGAGATCAAGGTGCTGACAGAGCTCTGTGCTCATGCACAATAGACAGAGCCACTCGCAGCTGAACAGCACAGCCAATCAATGGATATTAATATTAATGTTAATATTAATCCTCTATTAGAGCACTGCCTGCAGCAGCCAAGGCCCTGCAGCGAGAGGCACCACACAAACACAGCCAGCCCCTGCCCCAGGGGAAGGGGCTGAGCAGGCAAAACTCAGAAAGCCAATAAAAGCAGGAAAACCAGAATGAAAGCGTCAGATTCTGTCCAAGGGGGCACAGCCACAGAGATCAGCTCTCCTGACTCCAAAGCACACAGCTCATGGGTCAAATATCCCCTGAAAAAATGGGAATTCTCACTCTTCCTCAAGTTCCAGCTAAAAAGGATACTGTGATCTCACAGATGAACTGGCCTGAACGCCAATTTGATAGGCTGACTTTTTAAAAAGGCAGAGCAGCTCCTAACTCCAGCAGCCTCCGCATTGGGGTGATACCTGTGCCAGATCCCCAGCTCAGGAGCCACCCCAGAGGGACCTGGGGAACTCGCCAGGCAGACACGGGGGTTAGCAGAGGAGACAGAGAGCAGAGGCTGATTTTGTGCCCCAGAAGGGGCCGTGGGAGTCATTCAGGAGGTAAAAAGTGATGCTCAGGTGCAAGGGACTGTTCGCAGTGCTGCTCCCACCACATGCACATCCTGTCACGGCAGCCAGACTTGCTCCCCAGAACACTGCCTGGGGATCAAAAATCTGGGAGGAGTCTGGATGAAACACCCACCAGAAAACTCTGCTGGATCAGACCTTGGTTCCACAGAGCCCCACAAGCCCCTGGCTGGGGTTCCATCCTTTCCACCACCCTGTGGCCAACTCTCCTGCCCTCGTCTCATCACCCAGCTCAACCAAACTGTAAAATGGGTCTGCAGGTTGCAGATCAGGGATCCATTAGAAATTCCTGAGTGAAAGGTGATAGACAAGTGATTATTTTTAGAAAATATTTAAACGAGCCCTAAATTAGTTTCTAAATCTGTCCTTTCTGACAGTTCCTAATAATGCACTGAGCCACCCTGGACAAAAGTGGAATTTTCCCCTTTGCTGGATTTGCTGCAAACTGCACGTTTTTTGGAGGGCACTGAATAAAGTGTGTCAATTCCCTGCTCCCTTGCTCGCTACCTCACCAATGTTTAGGATTAAAGTGGAAAAGAGCTCTTTGTGCGCCTGTTCTTAAGAAATTTCTCCTGGTAAATCCTAAAAAGCAGCAGCAATGGTGCTGTGCTCTGAGGGGCTTCACAAAGGTGTCTCCAGCACCATCCTGCAGCTTCCCAAAGGAATTTCCAGCACCACTGTGCTCCAGAAGCACAACAGGATCAAAGAAAACGTGTTTCTAGACCCCATGGTGCTGCCATGTGAGCCAGAGAGATAAAGAATGGGATCCAGGAGTTCCCAGTTTCATTCCTGCGGCTCAAGCCATGGATGGCAACACCAAGTCAAGTCATGTTCCCATAGGAAACCAGGAACATAGGCTTTTAATAGGCTGGCAATAAGAAGGAATTATGTCCCTATAAGGAACAGAAAATATAGATTTTTAATATGCTGGCAAAAAAGCAAGCTATAAATAACTCCAGAAATTTACTGGTTTAATTTTGAAACTCCTGCAACACCGTGTCCTACCCCTCCTGTACTTGCCGAGTGCAGCTGATGGCTGGAGCTCAGAGTCACCACGGGTGGCTTTTCCTGCTCTGCCCTCACAAGTGTCCCAGCCCCCGTGGCACTGACAAAACAGCTCACCCCACTCCTAACAGCCTAAAGCAGTTCTCCTCAGAAGCTGCTGATCCCAAGCACGCTGGGTCACTGTGTGCCACGTCCCAGCACTCCGAATGTTCAGCTGCCCAACTGCTGACAGCTCCAGCCGAAGGCTCCCCAATTTTCTCCAGGATTTTCAATAATTAAAGCAGCTTTGTGGTACCAGCAGATGCCTCCTCAGTGTTTGCCTGCACCTGCAAAGGCTCCTGGGGCTCCCTGCTGCCAGCCTGGCTCCATCCCCTGCAGAAACCACGCCGTGGAACCGTGGAATGTTTGGGTTGGAAGGGATCTAAAGCTCAGCTCATCCCAGCCGTGCCATGGTCAGGGACACCTCCCACCGTCCCAGGCTGCTCCGGGAATCTCAGCTCCTCAGGGCTGCTGCCAGTGCGACACTCATTCATCATCACCCTCTACGTTCACCTTCCTCCACATTTTATGGAGGAAACCTATTAAAAAGCTTCTGGAAACGCAGGCAGGTTGAGCCCCCTCAGCTGCCTTTACCTGTCACTCCCTCAGCCTTTAGCAAGGCTCTGTTCTGTCCCCCAGGAGCCCCCTCAGCATCACTGCCCCCCTCTGCACTTGGCCCAATTTGGTGCTGCTCTATTAATCACAGTGAGGAAGAAACTAAAAGCTAGAATTTCTGTTATTGCTGTTATTATTATTATTTTTACTATAATTGTTCGTGGGACATTGGTTTGATAGGCAGAACTACATGTAAGAGCTTTTTGATAACTGTGCCACCTCCATTTCCATTAATCATCTTAAAAGCAACAGTAAAAGTAGAGGAACTCGACAGCAGGAATTTCTTCTACTTCAGCAGCACAAGTCAAGAATCTTTCCCTCAGGCTCTTCCCACCCCACACAACCCCTGGGGACTAGCTTTACCTTGGGAAAACAAAGGCAGCAGATGACCCATTTTTTGGTATTTGGAGGGAAAGATGACAGGGCTGGACTGAAGCTTCTGCACCACAGAATTACAGGATAATTACGAATACCCAGAGCAGAAGATGGGTATGAGGCTGCCACAAGCTGCTCCATCCCTGACCCACTGACTGAACCAGGGAAGCACTCAGAGACTCAAGTGGAATCAGGGAAGGGTTGGGGTTGGAGGGGACCCTAAAGTGTCAGCTGGGACAGCTGCCACCATGCCAGGCTGCTCCAAGGCCCTGGGGACACGCAGGGATGCAGGCGCAGCCATGGAATAACCACGGGATAACGCGTGCCCGCCCTCGCAGGGGGAATTCCTGCCCAGGAGAGCCCCAGCACTCACCACATGGCGTGCATGTAGGTGGGGGGCAGCCGGGGGCTGCTCACGGGGGTGCAGTTGTAGGACCTCATGATCCTCTCGGCCAGCAGGAAGTTCCGGAACAGACTGGCCACCAGCAGGTCCTGCCGGAAGAGCTTCTGGAAAAGATCTGCCAGGAGATTGCAGGAGTCACTACCAGCGCACTGCAGCGCCTCAGGTAACGTGCAACAAGGGTTGAAGACGTAAAACCGTGTTAACATTTTGTTCCAGCAACGAGGAACCTGCAGCAGCTCTGCGGGGACGTGATGACAACCAGCAAAGGGAAATTCTCCTTCAGAGCTCCCTCAGAGCACCATGGCCGCTCCACTCCACATGAACACAATCAAACACTTTCTACCTCGGGTTCTTTTTTGCCTTTTCTGGATAAAGTCCCCCTTTTAGTATTTCATTGCAGCTCATCCTGACTAAGTTTTTGGAAAATTACTGAGGGAGAACAGGACCTCTGTGTACTGTTTAATCAAGAACTATCCATCTGTTAACTGGCAGTTTGATGAGAAGCCAAAATGAATCCTAAAAGATAGCAAATGTGCTCTCTTCTACAGGGCAGAGAAGAACTGATGCCATGTGAGCATTAGGAAGAGCAGGGTTGGAGAACTGTTTACAAATTTGGCTGCTTGTGTTCCAGAAGTACCAATTCAGAGCACAACAGGGGTAGAGAAATGAGGGATGAAGTTACTCATGGGAAACAAAACTGCTTTACCAGCAAAGAGGGGGGGAAAAAGCCTTTATTCATGCTACTAACCACGGCTGGAAGAAAACAGATTGCTCTGTACAAATACAGTAAGAAAGAGAATTATTCAAGCTACGACAATTGTGTTAGCACAGAAAAACCCTTTCTGGGTTCTAATGGCCAGGTCTCTGCAATGCTCTGGTAAAAACAACAAATAAAAACCAAACTAGCTTTCAGCTCCATCCTGATCAGGGTTTAATTTTCTCCTCATTTCAATGTCCCATTGATCTGACTCCTCATGCCCCTCCCCTGCCTGGCCTCACCTCTGGGCAGGACGTTCCAGGCAATGGTGTCTGTGATGGCTGTGAAGATCCAGTTGAGCTCTCCCAGGGGAGTTCTCCTGTCATTCAGCCTCCCAGGAATCCTGCAAGGAGGGGAAATAAAACCCTTCATAAGACCCCTGTTATTTTGCCTTTCTCCTCATGAGAAAGTGTCAGCAATAGGATGAGGAAGTTTCAGAAACAAGCAGCAACCTGCTAAGACATCCTGTGGATTTAATCCTAATTTAACCCCTTTTCCTTTCTGCAACAAGTTTTTAAATATCAGAAGTATTAGGACCAACACTGGAAGCCTTTCTACAGCCACTGCCTCCTCTGCCACATGCAGCAGCAGCATTCCCATGTATAAATACAGCTCTAAACCACCTAGAAGTTAACATCTTATGAAAAATTCCTGTCTGTCTCGGTATCAGAGGAAAAACACACATCTCTGAAGCAGTGTTTGCTAATGGATCCCCCGGAGCGCGCGCAGGGAACACGAGGCCACAGAGGCTCTGCTGAGGATTGCCTGTCAATATTTGCATTGCAGAACACCCTCAGCAGCTCCCCAAGCCAGAGGGGCTTCCTTGGGAACCAAGGGGATCCTTGCTGAGCTTCCCCAGCCAGCCAGCACGGCTCTCACCGTGTGACGGCAACTGCCACGGCAGGTTTGAGTCATCAGGAGGAGTTTCTCCATGGAAAGGGGGGCAAGGCATGGGCAGGGGCTGCCCAGAGAGGTCGGGGGTCCCCAGCCCTGGAGGTGTCCCAGGAAGGCCTGGATGTGGCACTCAGGGCTCTGGGACAAGGTGGGGATGAGGCACAGCTGGGACTCGGTGATCTCGGAGCTCTCTTCCAACCTCAGAGGTTCTGTGTGAAACCTCCAGGCCTAAGAGCTGCTCAGACAGGACCCACGGGGCTCCAGTGCCCAGAGACGTGCCCATCACCAAATCCCAGCTGTGCCATGCCCGCCTGGGACACCTGGGCAAACCCTGAGGAAGACAAAGGTTGGAGGCTCTGGGCTGGAGCTGCAGAGCCTCTCCAGATCTAGGATGCGAGCACAGCGTTGCCATGAAAACCATCCCTGGGAGCAGGATCCTCGCTCTGCATTCACAACAGGCTGTGCTGCACGGCCTGAGCCCCCGTGACAGCGGTGACAAAGGAGCCACTCCAGCACGGCAAACCCGAGTGAGAGCAGGAGGGAAACTCCTGACGGCCACATCCCGCCCAGCCCGGCACTCCAGCGGGGCTGAGGGGGTCCCCAGGGCTCTGAGGCACAGCAGCCCCTGACACCAGGGCCAGGAGCACCCCCCGAGACACAGAAATCACCTCTGACATCTTCTACTGAAATCACCTCTGACATCTTCTACTGACTTTTCTACAAGAAAATCAAGGGGCTGAAAGCTGCCGAACCCAGGTGCAAAGGCAAACCATGAATTTTCATCTTTCACTATAAATAATAAACAGACATTAAAACATGAGCAATTTCCAGCCGCTGACATTTGATAATGCTTCAAGTGGAAACAAACATCAATTTTAGACTTACATTTGTTATTTCTGGTGACTTTTATGGATGTGGTGCTGGTGCACGACAGCCTGGAGCGGGCTCTGCTCCAGAGCAGCCACGCCAGGACCTTCCCCCATTTGGGGACACTCGGGGGGGCCCTTTGTCACCAGCCCGGACACGAGGGACCAGAGGGACCAGGCTCCTCTCCAGGGACAGGGACACTGAGCTGGGGGCCCAGACACAGCCATCCCACAGACTCCCTTCTAAGCAGCCCCACCAGATGCAGAACAGCTCTCAAAGCTTGTTTTTTTTGTTTTCCCCTTCTCAGAGGTTTTTTTGTTTAGAATTCCCTCCCTCTGCACAATGGACCCAAGCTGAAAATCCAAGGAATGCCATATACCATTCCTGGTCCCCTGAGAGTGGGATTTTGGGAGAGGGAGCCCAATGCAGCAACAGAGATTAAAGCATCCTTGTACATCCCCAATTCCTGGCCCTCAGTTTTGGATTCCCATTACCATGGATTTATTCCCATAAACCATTCCTTGGGGTTTTTTCCTCAACTTTTTGAGAAGCAGAACAAAGCCAGTCCATGTCACTCAGCAGCCACACCTCCAGCACAGATGATCTGAAGTCTTGGGATCAAACAGAAAAGCCCCCCTAAGGCAGGAGGAACATGGACAGAGATGCTGCCAACAAAAGGTCTCATGAGGTGGCAGCCAGAAGTTCCCAAATTCCCAACACTCCACCAAAATTCCTGTCTATTTTGCTGTCTGGCTCCAGCAAAGATCTCTATTTCCAAGCTAAGGGATTATTTTGGCTCAGAAGCTCTGTGATGTAAATGCACATCAGGATCCACCACACGTTCCCTCATCAGGACATGGGCTGAGCCTGGATAATTGGAAATTGGAGCCCTTCAGAGAAGGCGCAGCTTCATTTAGCCTCCAAGTCTGCTGCTTAATTGCAATATAAACTCCTTCCCCATTTTTAAAGACAACTGAATTATAAATTACAATATACACATAGGCAATCCAGGAATTCTGTCTCGAGACTGTAATAAAAATCCGTGTTTTCTATAATTTGATCTGAGGAGCAGACGAAGATGATGAGGTTTAAATATTTGATATCCACAGGAAGCTGCTGCTGGCACCCTTCCCCTGGAGAAGCCTGTAACACACGTGTGCTGTGGCACAGCACAGACCAAGAGGCTGAACAAAAACCCGTTGCTCACAGGAAACCTTCATTCAAAGAGAATTTAACACCCAAGTGCTCTGTGAGGCTGAGTCAGAGCTGCTCGGCTCAGACCTTCAGCGACCTCACTACGTCTTTGACTAGAGACACTCTTGTAGCAATTGTTAATTAATTAACATGCCACAGCCATTCTTTATGCAGAGGCCTGAGGTGGCCTCAGCTCCTCCTCATCCCCAAACCTGTGCACACCTCCAGCACAGCTCAGCCCCAGGAAGGTTTCCTTCCTGCCTCCCATCTCCTCGAGGCCACAAGAAATCCAAACCCCAGCACGTTTTTCCCGGAGCTTTCAGAGGAAGCAACACCCAGTGGTGAATCCCTTCCCTGAAAACCACTCCGACACCTCTGAGAGACAGGGTTTGTCTCTGCTCTGTCAGTTGTAAACTGTATTTTTATTTTGGTCCAATGAGTATCTCTGAAATACAGCTTTATACAAATTATCACTCGCTCTCCCCAGCTGAGAGGAGATAATCAATTTTTCCCCTACAAAATGAGCACAATTAAAAACCTTAGCACTGCTGATGAACCTGGCTAGCCCGACACACCTGTGTGGAAGGGCTGGCAGCACTGAGAGGCTTTTTGGACCTCAGCTGATTGAAAACATGCAAAAATGGCAGAGGAAATTGGGGCTGATGCGATCTCACCCCATTACTGATAAGGGGCTCCACTTCCCCACACCGTGCATGCCTCACTGAACACCAGGCAACCCTGGCAACACTCTCCTGTGAAGAATTTACACTTCTTACATCCAGACTTCTGTTCTCCTAACCCCTTTCAGGACACACCAAGACACATAAAATCTGACTTACTTCTCTATTAAATCCAGCGTGACTCCTGGCACCAGCCTGACACTCTTCTGCATGCAGAACCTGGGGAGAGACAGTAAAATAGAACACACTAATTGAGTGTTTAATGACGAGGCTCAGTGGAGAGGATGCAGAAGGAGGGCTCTTTATTGCACTGTTTCTGCTTTTGAAACGGTGTTTGGGTAGGAAACTTCAGCATGGCACGATCAGAGCCAAATGAGCCCTCAGCATTTGTCACCCTCGTGACTCTGGGGCGATTTCCATCGTCAGGTGTCAAAACTGGGCCATTGTAACTGTCAGGGAGACAAGTGTTCCAACACACGGCGGGGGAAAAGGGCTCCCAGCATCCAGCAGAGCCTCTCGGGAGCAGCACCACGGAGCAGGGAGGATTGTGCTGCCGGAATAATGATCAGCCTTGGCTGGGCTTCCCTGGGAGATCTGGCGCTGCAGGCAGGGAAGGCAGGAATGCGTCAGGTTCAGACACCTCCGTTATTCAATTAAAAAAACTGCTGACTCCATTTCCTCAGCCTTACAAATCCCACTACTCCAGGAACAGCAGCCCTGGAAAACGCCGAGTCCTGTCGGCAGCGCCCGGAAAATCCCCAAAGCTGCTAAAGAGGAGTGTGTGGGAAGGGGGGACGCTGCCTGCCTCCTCCAAGCCTCCTGGGAGCACGGAGCAGCAGTGGGAACACAGCCCCGGGATGGAAACGCAGCAAACCCAGCCTGGAACCACTTCCTCTGACAGCGCCGCGCTGCCAGCCCGCCGCCCCAGTCCCTCAGGAACGCTCCCCGCCGTGCAAGGGGGAGTTTAGCCCTCAGTGCAATCTCAGCTGGCATTTGCCCCAACACCGCAGAAGTCCTGGGGACACCAAGGGCTCGGCTGCCCGGCACTCACATCTCCCACATCTCTCCTTGCCAGAGCCACATTATCCATGTCCAAAAGGGTTCTCTTTTCCCCAGATAAAAGGGAGAAGAGTTACTTATCGAAGACAAGAGATGCAGAGCTCATTTCTGAGACCCTGAGGAGCACTCCAGTTCTCCTGTGCATCCCCTGCCTGAAGGGCATCCATTGCAGCCCGGGACTGGGACAGGCTCTGGAAAAGCTCACAGTCCCCAGGCTGCTTTCCTGATGTGTGCGTCATCCAGCAGAAAGAGAAGCCATAAAGAACCCAGGAACCTGCAGTGGGATCCCTGTGCAATCTGCTGAAATATAAAACTCTTACGACAGTGCATTACAGAGCCACGCAGGGAAATTCCCTCCTAAAGAGCCCCAGGCAGACTCAGCCTGGCAGAGCCAGGTCCCTGGGATGAGGCTGCAGCGTTTAACCCTCCTGATGGTGCCTGGAAGGAGCAGGAGAGCAGCACAGCTCTGCAGGCGACATCTGCTGCCTCTAGGGAAGGGTGTCCCTGCAAGTGTCCCAGGCCAGCAAGGACAGAGCTTGGAGCAACCTGGGATTGTGTTAATATTCCCAGATTAGAGAAGACAAAGGGATGACCTCAAAGACCAGGTTGGACAGGACCTGGAGCACTCTGGGACAGTGGAAGGTGTCCCTGCCCATGGCAGGGGGAGGCACTGGATGGGCTTTCAGGTCCCTCCCAACCCAAACCCAGAACCGCAGGAAATGGTGCTCAGTATCACGGGAATATTTTGAATACTCAGTGTGGTTTGCCTAAACCAATGTGGGACAGAGGACTGGCTGAGTTAACCCCAAAACCACAACCACAAATGCAAAATAAATACATTGGGGAAAACCCCACAAAACACTTCAAACAGAACATCAGCAGGCACAGCTCTGGTTTTTTCCCTTCCCATGCTGGCTGTGCCTTCTGGAGGACAACCTGCACATCTCAAACTCAGAGGCTGAGCAGCTCTGTTCCTCGCTGGCTGGGGGTTTTCCAGCCCTTTCCAGGATCCCCACGCCTCTTTATGGACAGGACTTCACAGCTCCAAGCCACAGGGCCCCGAAGCCAGCCGAGGCAAACTCGGGCTGTGTGGCCGCAGCTCGTCGGTGCCTTCTGGGAGCGATGGGGAGGCAGGCACAGGAGTCAGCCCCGAGCTCAGCTTCCACAAGCTGCCTGTGCTCCGGGATCTGCGGAAAGCAGGGCTGCAAACACCCCGGTGCTGCCCGTTCCTCAGCGCGCACGCCTCCCTAGTCTGTCAGGGTTAGCCATGCCCGCAGCTGAGCTCCCCGCGTGCCTCACACCGAGCTTGACACGGCTCCAGCACTGCTCTGGAGCACGTCAGCTCACAGCAGCCACCACACACACAAGGACAAGCAGCGTCCACACGGCCAAGTCCCACTCCAGGGCCCTGGAACTGCAGCCTGGCACCAGGAGCTCCACGCCCCGCATCCCAAGCGCTTGGCTGAGCTGGGCTTCTCCTCCCAGCATCAGCTTCACGTGCCCTGAAATTAGGCAGAAGTGGCTGCAGCTGCAGCCCCAACCGATGAGGGAATTGTCCTTCAGTGACTTCACTACAGAGAACAAAGTGGGATGGATAAACGTTCATCCAAACTTTCATTTGCCCCTAAGTTCCATATATGAAACCTCATTAGAGTGCCAGCCTGGAACTGCACAAATGTATTTCAAAAGCAGTTCCACAGGGTTCTGGGTCAGCTTTAGGAAAAAAAAACCCTTTTTTTTTTAAGGAAAAGGGCTGAGATGAAGGAAAAGAGAAGTTTTAATGGCAAAGGTCTCTGTGTTTGACTCTGGTTTTGGTTAACAGCTTTAGGACACCAACACAGCTTGGATCAAACTCTTAGAATGCAGCAGAGGGTCTGGTTTTGCATTTGTTGTGTTTAACATCAGTAAAAACCAATGATCCACAGCAGCACTTATTATTTACAGGATTGCATGGCTAAAACCACGCCTGCAGCAATACCAATCAACTGGGAACACAAAAGGAGCATAACCTTCAACAGAGAACAAAATCCCTGAGAGTGCAGTGAACGCCACACAATCACTGGATTGGAAGTGGGAGGAGATTCTTCACTCTCCGGGAGCTCCCATGGCACCTTCCAGCATCAGCCAGCTGAGGCTGAGGTGTTCAAACCCTTCCCCTGAGCAGTTTTACAAACACCTTTCCTGTCAAACACCCTGAGACACAACTCAGACAATCTCTCAGGCTCGTGCAGGTGTAGCCTGCGGAGAACCTGCCCTGCTCACCCCCTCAGCCACGTTCCCATGGAGATGAGGAACAGAAAATTCCTCAACACAGTATCCTAAAAAAACCCTTCTTAGCATATCTAACAAACAAAACCCACCAAAAAACCTCTCCTACAGAACTTCACATACCCAAACCAGAGCCTGGCCACAGGAACTCGCTCAGTTTGCTGCTAATGTGAAACAGAAAGAGTTTAAAGAATTCATTACAAATATCTCCAAAGGGCAGTGAGTAACTCCTGGAGCTGTGGTGACAATTTCCCACCACCACCTGCAGTGTCCGTGGGCTTCTGCCTGTTCAGACCCCGTCCTGCAAATCCCCTGAAGTTTTTCCATTCTGGACCAGGCACAAACTTGAGAGGAGCAGCTGGAAGAGCCCCTGGGAATGGACCTCTGAGGGCTCCAGGTCCCCGGTGTTGGGTAAAACACTGCTCTTGGAAAGCTCCTGCTGTCTGGAGCAGCCTGTTCTAACTTCCTGCCTAATTAACTTGGGCTGTCATTCCAGAACATCTTTCCCTGGTTTATCACTCCCTTCCTCTCACTCCAGCACTGTTTAAAGCTACTGCATTATTTACAGCAGCCGCAATATTTGGAATGTGATTTGTGCAAAGGACAGTTAACAGAAAGTTGTACTGCACTATGTACCATTCCTGCCCTCTGAGGAAGCAGATACTTAATTCCCAGAACAGTAAATCCCTTAATCTGAGCAAACCTAGATACTGAGCTGGAAACTCAAACGCAGTAAGTAGAAGATAACAATATTTTCACCTTTCTAGCTCTCATTAATAAGCGGCTGTCCCCGGTGCCCAGTTCAAGCCCTGCTATTGGACACTGCAGGGCAGCTCGGGGTCCGGAGCAGCGTTTGGGCTCCCAACCGCTGGCTGTGCCCCGGGGGGGCCTCACTCACCAGCGCAGCGCGATCTTGATGGGGGTGGTGAGGCAGGAGGTGAAGAGGTCGGCGGGCAGGTCGGGGATCATGGGCAGCAGCTCGTTGGCCTCGCAGGCTGCCAGCTGGATGCAGTTCTTCATGGAGGGGGGCAGAGGCATCTGGGCGAGGGGGTGGTTGGGGTTAATGGCAGCCACCTGCAGAGAACAAGGGAATTCCCCCGGGGGGAAGGTCAGGAATAACCCAGGGGGAGCTGCCAGCGCTCCCTGGAGCTCTGGTTTGGAGCTCTTGGGGAGGATGGCAGCGCCAGCCACAGCTTTAACCCACATCTCATTAACAGCACGCAACTGCTCAGCCCAGAGCCAGTCTGGAAACACCCTGCAGAACAAACCTCAGTCTATAAAGTAAAAATGCCCTAAAGACCAACATTCCCGTTCTCCAAAAGCACAGAGATTCTCCTGTTTAAGATTCTGACTGAGAATATGACCTCTGAGACTAATAATTCAGGGAGTGAAATCACAAACAAATAAATAAATAAATAAATTTCTCAGCACCTTTCTGAAACAGGTAAGCAAAGTAAAATTCAGCCGTGAAAGTTTCTTTCCAGCATTTTGCATTTTTTTCATTAGGGCAAGATATGGAATCAGAAGGTGAGAATCCCTCTGGCAGATTATGGGAAAAGCAAACTCCTCTGATCTCCTTGCAGGGAAACAGGGAACAATTATCCTGATCACTCTGGCAGCCCCTCTGGAGCACCAGTTGCAGCTTTGGTTCACTTTTCATGAATTTGAACAAATGGATAATTTATAATTTTCCAAATGAATTCCCCTCCACGCTCTCGTGACGCCGTGAGCGCTCTGCTCTCTCTGTTAGCAAGGCTCTGATTTTTTTCTATTCCCCACGAGCAGGAACCTCAGTCGGGCACCAGGAGTTAATGAAATCTAAGGACAGAATGAAAAGCTGACACATAACCCTGCAAGTATTTCCATAACCAAATTAACCGGTAGTGTTAACCTGCGCTGCAAGAGCAGCAACACTAAAGCAGCTGTCCCATGCAACCTCACATATTCCACGAGATGAAAAACTCCCAGAGAAGATGGAATTGAATGTTTGTTGAAATAAAGATTTTAACACTTGTGCTCATCCTCCTCCCTTGGCCGGACTTGCAGAGGTTTTCCTGCACAAGCTGCACCTGAGCAGAGGATCTGCCTCACAGCAGAGGTGCCCTGGTGCTGCTCCCTCCTGCAAGTCCTTCTGGAGCCCAGCACCAGCCAAGCAAGGGGAAAAGGAAATTGGTGAAGAAAGCAGGCAAAGGGAAGTCAGACCTGCTCAACCTGCTTGGGAACAGAATGAGAAACCAAAACCAAAATGCTGAAGAGAGCATTGTATAAACAAAGGAGAAAGGCCCCCAAAACATCCCAGTGGAAGTCCCAGGCTGATAGGGAAACTTGGGAAGGGATATTCAGACCCCCTTTCTCTGACTTCAAAAGGCATTTACTACCAGTTCTATTGATCCCTGTCTGGCAGTTCCATGTTCTTCCCAAGCCACAGACTATGGGAAGTTTCTTATTGTTACGAAGTATGGAATTATTTTATGGAAGAGAAGGAATAATGAAATGATCTGTATATCCCAGGCTATCAGACCGTCTTCTTCAGTAGAACGGAATTTCCACCTGCCAAGGAGCCCCCACCAAAGCATCTCCAAGAGCTGGAATTCTGTAGGAAAGGACTGACAGCAGGGACATTTAACATCTGTTTGGAGGTTGCATTTGTGACGCTCAGTTGCCTGATTAATTAATATTCCTTCCCTGAAGTTCTGGGATTTCTAATCCGGTGTCCTGGAGGTGTAAGAAGTGAACCTTTAGGAAGGTCCTTCCCCTGTGAGCCACAGGCAGCAGGGGGAGGCTGCACAGAACATTCCAACTTCTTCCCTTCCACTTTGCATTTCAGATTTGCTTCAATAAATTTATTACTAATTCCATTTGCAAGCAAAGACAGCTTTTCATTGGGAACACATTCCACACTCTGCAGAACTGGAACCACCAGGACAGTCCCTGTGTGGATCAGGTTTTTGTTGCCTCACATTTTTGCATTCACTTCAACGGCACAAAACCACAACTGCATCGAAATCCAGCCCCAGATACCAGAGTTCTGCAACCAAAATAACCATGTCTCATTCACCTCAGCATTCATCTCAGCAGAAGAGACCATTAGGGCCTAAATTGATTCTATTAACATTAACATTTAATTAGTGCTTGTATTAAAAATCATTCCAAGTTTAATAGGATAGCAAACTGAACCAGAAAGATGAGAGTGGCAAAGTTATTTGCAAATTAATTTGCCTTCCAACACGGTTTTAAACACATTTTTCAGTGTATAGAGCAAGGCAAGCTTAAACCTCGTTTATGTTCAGGAAAGGCCAGCAGAGCCCTGCAGCCTGAGCTCTCACCTCCAGCTCCTGCTCTCTCTGTAGTGCAAACTGCTTGAAGGATTTGACAATCAGGCCGGCGTTGGAGCAGTCGTAGACGAAGATGGAAGGGCTCCCCATCCACGTCTGCAGGTCGTAGATGGACAGGGGGATGTACTGGGTGTAGTTCTGCAGGAGGAAAGCGCCGCGCCAGTCACCACGGGGCATGGAAGCAACAGAACCCCAACTGGGAGAGGTCAGAAAATACACCCACAAACCCCAACTCTGCCAGCCCAGAATAAAACCTAGACTGAACATGTTAATGAATACACACCTCAGTCAGAATCTACCAATAATGAGGATGTGAACCTAAGTCAACACAAGCGACAAGCAGATTTTATTGGGGCATTATTTGAAACATCCAACTCTAAAAAAAAAACCCCACAAAACTTTGCCAAGAGTTTTCACTATCAGATATTTAGAGCGCTGATATGTGCTAACAACTCCAAACAGCATTTAATAGTCCAATTTTATCCCAAATTTCTGCAACGCTGATAAAGGATGCAAACCAGCTGTCTTTAATTTAACATCAAACATCTTAAACTGAAAACCCCATCAATAAATCAGGATGGATAATTAAGCCCCTGCAGCCCATCAGTGCTACCCTGCCTGAGCCTAACGAGATGCTTCATAATTTTATTACAGCTTTAGCTTCTGTGCAACTTTCCAAATTATCCATTAAAATTAAAACCAACAAAGCTGCCTTCAACAGAGTGGAGTGCCCACAGTTGCCTTTCTGTAAATAAGAAGGATCTTGTTCCTTGTCTTCCATCTTAACGAACGCCCCCAAATAACTGGAGGCAAGAGGATAAAAATCAGCCATTTAAAACCAGCTCTGAGGAGCCAATCCTGAACCAAGGGAGCTGAAAATATAAACCACAGATTCCTGCCTGCAAAGAATCACCACCAAATACCCAGTGGCTGCCAGCAGGATCCTTCTCAGCTGCAGGCAGAGGGCAACCTGGTGTTCCTCCAACCCTCAGCTCAGCCCAAAATCCTCAGGAGAAGCTGTGATGTTCCTATTAACATCAGCAGGATGATGGATGGGATCATAACTCTCATTTAAATTCAAAAGACTTAAAATAGCTGTAATAAAACCAGTAAACTTTTTACAAAAATCAAATTTTCAAGGACACGTATCAGCGTCGATAAAGACAGGAGGTATCATAAACCATGTGTTACGTAAGGCAGGGAGGGGTGAGGCATTTCCAAACCCAGTTTTGCCCATATATAACAGTTTGGGTTGTTTCATTAAAATGAATAGGGAAAATTGTTGATAAAAGCCAAAGTTTTCGGGAGCTGGAGCTCTGCAAATCACTGCAGGGTGGAATGAGGCACCAACAGCCCATCCTCAGCACAGCCTTTCTTAAGGTCACCACTCACGTGAAGCACATTCCAACCCCAGGAAGTTCCACATAAAAAACCTGCTCTGACACATCTCATCAACGACATTTTATGGGCAGGCATTGTTTTACCTTTATACTTCCAGTGCATCTCGCTCCAGCTAAGATTGGATTATAGCTCTGATTGATATTGTGGTATTTCCAACCAGAAGAATTTTATGTTCCAACTCTACTGTGGGGGTCACATAAAACATCCCATTGGCTAATGAGATGTAAATGAGGCAGTTTGAAGCAAGAAGGGGTGCTAAGGCAGAGCTCTGCAGCACAGTTGCTCAGGGTACAGCTTTGATGCTGCTGCCACGCTGGGCTGGACACACGATTTGTTCCCTGGCTTGGGCATGGAGGAGAAGTCCCTGCTCCAGCACTGCTCCCACCAGCCCTCTGTGCCTCTTCCCAGGAATGACACAGCAACAGCTCAACTTGTGAACAGATTTCATCCCCAATTGTTTAGTGAACAGCTCAGAGATATTTAAAATTTGCGGAGAAGCTCCTCAAAATGTCAGAATAAACACGCCTGAAGTTGGGGCATGTTGATTTTTCTCCTTTCAAAGCCATGTTGAGATTTGCTCAGGAAACAGCAGCTAAACTAGAACTTGACTCCTTTCTGATACAACACCACTTACAATAAATACATGAAAAATATTCTTGCAGCCTCAGTGTGTGGCAAAAGGCCAGAAAATGCCAAATTAACCAGTTCCCAGGGACTGCCCTGATGCTTTCTTGGTATTGTCCACACTGGACAGTGAGTGAGAGCAGGAACAATTCTGAGTTTCCATGTTCCCCTGGAACAATAATTTAATGCTTCAGTGCACTGGAGAGAAGCCCCTCGTGCCCCCCAGGGCAGGGACAGCCTCAAGAATACAAAGAAAGCAAACAGGGAACTAAACACCTGTGAACATGTCCTAAACCTGGAAAAGTGAGGAGACAACGGGTTCAGACCGAGAGAGGGGAAACTCAGGGCACATACTGGGAAGAAATCCCTCCCTGTGAGGGGGGCAGGCCCTGGCACAGGGTGCCCAGAGCAGCTGGGGCTGCCCCTGGATCCCTGGCAGTGCCCAAGGCTGGGCTGGACGGGGCTTGGAGCAGCCTGGCACAGCGGAAGGTGCCCTGCCCATGGGCTGGGACCGCACGGGCTTTAGGGCCCCTCCAACCCACAGCAGGCTGCGACTCCAGGACCCAAACCCAGCCGAGGGCTGCAGTGCCTGGCAGGGCTGTGCTGACCCGCACCCACCTTGTTGAAGACCCAGATCTCGCCGTTGACCGTGGGCCGGGGCACGCCGTGCCCGTTGTAGTGGAACAGCACGCGCTCCTCCTTGGCGTTGCGGCGCAGCGACGTGCACAGCTTCTTCACCTCGTCCACCGTGGGGTCCAGGCTCTGCTTGTACCTGGCCTGGGACACAGCAGGGGCAGGGTCACTGCACACAGCCTGGGACACGCGGGTGTGTGGGCTCGACATTTCTGAGCCGGAATTTCAGCTCGCTGACCATTGCTGGCTCCTTTCCCAAGGGAAAGCTGCCAACAGTTTCTCTTTCCCAACCATCTCTCTCCGTGTCTCCGCACAGGCTCAGCAAACAGTGTTCCCTTTGCCAGAACAACTGTCCCCACGGGCTGTTTCCTATTCCTGAACCCATGGAGAGCAGTGTCAGTGCCACGGACCAGTAACAGACCTTGTTACACAACGTGTTCTAAAAGAACCTGTTGGGATTGTAAATAAAGCTTCTTTCTCTTCTGACAACTACATGGAGTCAATTTATTTCGTGTCCTACCGTGACACTTTTATAAGATTTGGTCCATTTCCGTATTGGGGTTAATTGTCCAGTGACAGCTCCAGGTTATGCAGTCCCACCCTCCCATGTTGCTCTCCTCAGTTCCCTGTTGTTTGCACTTTCTGGGCCTGAAGCTGCAATGCTGTCCTTGGTTCTGGGGCTGGAAAAGGGTTGTTTTCTCTGAACTGGGAGGAGAACTTGCTCACACTTTATATGAAGCTCAGAATTATATACTAATGCAGTGCAGAATCTGGAAAATATGAAAGCTAAGACTTAAGGCATCATGGGGAATCGAAACACAAAGCCCTGGCAGGGGGGCTGGATAAACAAAGCGAGTCTGTGGTGCTGTGTGAGACTCTCACACACCGACAGCACAGGCTGGAGGGAGTTTAGCACAGCTCCCAACTCCCACCCAGCTCAATTTTCAATTATTAATATTCAAAAAAGCCTTAGGAAGGTGAAATCTGTTTCAACATTAGCCAGTCTCAAAAGTAACCCCTCCCTTAATCCTCCAATTCAGACCCTCTACACCTCCAGCTGAACAAATTCCCCCTTTTGAAGTATAGGTTGACACCATTCTGGAGACAAAAGGCCCAGGAATTTGACATTCACACAGTTGGGTAAAAAGGAGGAAAAGTGATGGAGAGCCCTTGGAAACTGCCCTTAGCCTCGGGAAAAAGGGATGCACTCCCCAGCTGTGGCTGTGGACACCCCGCTCCTGTTCCTACGAGCACCGAACTCAGAGCACATTGGAGGATGGAGGAAAAATCAAACTGGCAAAAACCCCAAAGCTTCAAACGCCTTTTAACTTGGCTGAGTTCAAGACACCCAGGTAGGAGCTGGTTTGTCACGCTCAAAAGTGCATTTTTTTTGAAGGAAGGCCAAATAATAACAGAAAGTCTTTCAACTGTCCTTTGAAAGACAAAAGCCTGGCTCTTTCTCTCTTCTCTAGAGCTGCAGAGACTGAAACCCCAGAATCACCATAAAAACCTTCAAACTGATGTAGTGAAATAAAGACCCAAGTTTAAGAGCAGGAAAAACACACCTCTCCAAAAGCTGCCATTGGGAGCCTGCTTATAAACCAAACCAAGGCCACAGAAATTTGGGCTTTTTAGATTTTTCCCTGTGACAGCCAAAGACGAGAAAGTCTTAAAATGTCAGGAGTTCAGTTGGTTATCTGAGAAGCCTGAGGAGCAGATACAGCGCTGCTCAATTAACAGCCAGTCTCCAGCCAGCAGGGGAGAGGGAACAATGAATGGAAGCGTTTAATGATGGCAACACCCAAGAAAAGCAAGAAAAAGGAGGAAAAATATGAAGCGAGAAGCAGTGATGTGACACCCTCATCCTTTCTGGGAACCTCAGCACTCAGGAAAGCCAAGAGGCTACATTAATCTTCCCACACAGCCCCCACCTCCTCCTCTCTCCACTCAGGGTAGCGATGGAGACACTGATTTGCAAAAATGTGCCCCTTAAATCCCAGCCTGGCTGCTGGCAGCTTCACCAGCCACCCAAACCTGAGTGCTGGGGAATCTCAGCTTTTTTTCCACAGGAGAACAGGCTCATTCCATCCCTCCTCACGTCCCTGGAGCATCAATATTAAACACAGCTCGCCGTAAATGGAGGTGGATTCAGACTCTAAAACTAAAGTCCGTAGATCTCAATTTCCAAACTGCAAACAGATCATTTGGGCCTGGAGAAAGATGAGGGGAAGGGAGGGGAGGGAGCCTGTGAGTAAGCACAGCCTTAGCCCTGCTGCCAGCTCAGGACTCAGGTGGGAGTTTCAGATATGACAAGAACCAGGTATGTGAGTAACACACCAGCCCAGGCGGTGCCTTTTCTGTCTTTTTTTGTCTTTTCCTTTCACCCCATCGTTATTCCTCTACCTTCCCTGTCAAGGTGCTGATTCCTTCCCCTCCAGCTCCCTGCAGGAGCTCTCCAGCACTAATGAGTGCAAAAGGTAACAGAGCCCAACCAAAACCCGAGAGCTCTGTGGGGCCTCACCTCAGCAGCCCCTGCTGGACAGACACAGCCCAGACTTTGAGGTCTTTTCCCCTGTTTTTATCAGCCATTGCCCAGCTCCTGAGCACTGCTGGCCCTGAACACCACGCTGCCGTTCCATCAGGGGCTGCTGACAGGCATTTCCTGGCGCTGGGCAAGGAGCCTGCGCTCCCTGATGGAGACAGGACACTCCAGCCTTCCCCTGGACGCTGCATCTGGAGCAGCAGAGCTGTCACAGCGCCCCGACGGGGATGGCAGCTGCTCTTCTGGGAGAATGGGAGCTCCTGATCCCCTCCTGCCTCGCTGAAAAGCTCCTGTCAAAAGCAGCAACGTGGTGGGTGATCCAGGAGATTCTCATTATTCAGCTCACACAGGCAAAGTTAAAAGCTTTGCTTGTTTGTTGCCACACTTCTGTGAAACGCTCGCTGGATTATCCAACCTTGTCCCTGTTAATTTGTGACAGGATGTCAGTTCTGAAGAGATTTCACCTTTCAGTGTTGAAACCTCAGGACCGATAAAACACTGTATTGACAAATTTGCAGGAAATAGGAGGAGTCTCAACAGAAAGGAGTTCTGGCACCCAAACCAGGAAAAGAAACCAGTTTGGGGGTAGCAGCAAGTGCTTTTACTGTTCATTGACATTCCCCCTGTTTAATGCTGAAACGGGAAGTGAGACAGTGCCACTCCGGTGCTGATCATCCCGACAGCCCCACAGAATGACCCCCCAAATCCCTGCCCCTTTGCTTCACAAGGGATTTACTTCTTTCAAAGGAAAAATAAAGCAGCCAGGTGTTCACTGCCTGGCAGGGCACAGCAGTGACCTCTCCAACACGAGTCTGCCCAGAGAGGAAAAACCCCTTCAGTGGATCCATCAACTCCTACCCCACTGCAATGTCAGCATGCACTGCCTGCAGAAATTCCCACAGTCCTCGGCATTTTGAGTTTAATGTCTCTGCTTTGGAAACCTCACTAATTACAGGTTTTTAAAGCATTTTTAATGCGGCCACGACACACGTGCGACGCTGAGGAGGAGCCCCAGGCAGAGACCCCTTTCCTGAGGAGCTGGGGCTGCTGCAGCTCCGTGGCTGTGCCAAAGGGCTTTGCTGTCACCTGAGACACCAGAACTGGCTCGTCATCACCTCCCCACCTCGGCTCCGCTCGCCCTGCCAGCTGCTGAGTCCAGGAAACTCAGCCCAGGACCAGGTCCCGTGAAAAGGAAGGAATGCAGAGTGCCAGAGGTGACAGAACAGGGGACTGAAGTTGCTGACGTTGCTCAACTCGCAGTGGCAATGGGAAGTTCTGGAAGGCAGGCCAGGCTCCCATCACCGGGGCACTGCCCAGCCCAGCAGGCAAGAGGCGCTGCTCGAGCACCACGGCTCTTCCGGCAGGGAGATGGATTTTTTCCCCTGAAGAAAAAAAGAGGATAAACCCATTTTCTCACCAAAGCTATAAAATTCAAGTCTTCCTCTTTCATTCTCCTGCAGCCCAAGACCTCAGTCTTTGTTCCAGAAACACTTCACAAGGCTCAGACCACAGTGTGTGTGTGATTCCACGCCAAAACCCCAACCCCCGGCGCAGCGGACACAA
The DNA here is from genome assembly GCA_013397315.1 of Donacobius atricapilla. Taxonomy (NCBI): domain Eukaryota; kingdom Metazoa; phylum Chordata; class Aves; order Passeriformes; family Mimidae; genus Donacobius; species Donacobius atricapilla. Next base: position 106,156 of record WBMY01004187.1, on the reverse strand, counting down.
AGTGTATGAAAAATGTATGACAAATGTCTGCTGGCATCCAGAGCTCTGCTCTTCACAACATCATCCTCTTCTCATTCAGCAGAACAAATCCTGAAGTCACTCCCCTTTTATCCCTAAGATACCTTACTGAATGTACTCCAGATTTATCCACAGAAGAAACTACTCCAACATTCAGTATTTTATACTGCAACTGCCTTTTACACCTCCTTGCAGAAGAAGGATGCTCCTACCCAGAATCTATAATGAGATATAAAAGCTTTATTTGGCTGGAGATGGGGTTTTTTTAAACAGCTTCTGGGTGACAAAGAATCCCAAATGCAAATGGCACACACAAGGCACTGCATGTGGTGAGTAAAAGAAATAAAACAGCGGCAACGCGGCTGCAGTGTCTGAGGTTTTCACGTTCCCTCTTGCAGTGCCCATCACTGCCCAGAGCAGCTGGGGCTGCCCCGTGCCTGGAAGTGCCCAAGGCCAGGCTGGAGCACCCTGGTTCACTGGAAGCTGTGGCAGGGGCTGGGACTGCCTGGTCTGTAAGGTCCCTCCAACTCAATTCCATGATTCCGTATCTGCAGGACATGGACAATCCCTGGGACTGGAGCAGGGCTGGGTGGGATCTCCTGGGGCAGCCAGTCCCACCCCCGTTATCTCAGTGCGGAATCCATCCCCTGCACACCCTGGGCTGTCCAGCCCGTGGCACAGCCTCCCCTGGTGGATGCCAAACTCTCAGATGCAGCAGGTGCTGCTTTCCCTTACCCTCAGCAATGCTTCTTCCTGATCCAAATTCCAAGGACCAGCCCAGGGTGCAGCTGCCACTTGGAGCAGATCTGCATCCCAGGTTCCAAATGCAGAGAAGACATTAAACCTGCGACTTTGCCATGCACACAGCCAGCCTACTCCACATGATTTAATTAAAAGGAATCAAAGCAAGCTAATTATTCCAAGAGAGGGGTTTTTGGAGCAGCGCCCAAGTTGGAAAAACTCAGCTATAAGAAGCCTTACAAAGAAGTAAGGGGCTAAAACTCAAGAGGAATGACACCAGGAGCTCGCAGGGCAAGGGCGGGCAGGTTCCACACCAGCTCTCCGGGCTGTGTGTACAAACCCATCCCTGCTGCTCAGGGATCCGTCCTGGACCAACACCCCTGGGCTTCCATGTGGAGTTCAGCCACACTGAGGCAAATATCTCACAGGCAGAGGACAGAACCACCCCAGACACAGATCTTTCTCAGATGCTTGAAGATCTATTAAAGATGAACACTAAAAATCCTGGATTAAGTTTTCTTTTAAGTGAAGAACATAAAATGGAATTAATTCACATTCCACTTTACATGAGGCAGCTGCCAGTTTGATGCAACGTGTTCCTGAGAGTGTCTGGAACAAAGTGGGGCTCAGACACATAAAACAGGCACATATATGTCAAAAATTCACAGCCAGGATGAACACGTGGTGCACACAGCAAAGCAACACCATTATATTTTACTTTTTAAATCTCCTGAACACATTGGAGCATCTAAGCAACGAACAGGAACATGGCAAAAAAAAAAAAAAAGAAAATCCAAGATAGGATCAGACAATTTCATCAAGATGAGAAGCCCAGAGCTGGTGCAGCCATTCCCAGCCACTGTGGGTGACACAGTGAGATCCCCCAGTTGCCACATCTCCATCCCATCTCCAGGAACCAGAAAGTATAAACTGAATTTTCTCAAGTATTGAATCACTAAGCATCACTTGTAGATGGTAAAATCCCTCTGAAACTACCTGGGTACCAGGAAAGGGGAGAGCAGGAAGAATGACATCAGTTTCTAAAGGAATCCAGAGGAAATCCAGGCTGAGCTCAGTGCTGGGCACGTTGGTGGAATAATAATAAACAAAGAGAACCAGGAACAAACACTTTGGGGAAGAGTCCATTCAGCATCTCTAATGAGAAGCCAGACTTTTCAAATCAAACTCTTATCTTGTAGAGTTTTCTAAAGAAATCAAAGAGCACAGAGATGAGAGGAAGTATCTTTTTGATATAAACCCATTTGTCTTCCCAGAGGATATTTAGCAAGATCTCAACACAGATCTGGAGGCAAGTCCATATATAAAGACTTGCAGATAAAACAGGCAGGTGGGGGAGAATCCCCAACTCTGCCCAGGGAGGGAAGTCTCTGGGAAGCTCCAGGAGGATCTGTTTTGTAGCCTGACTCATCCAGCACATTCCAAATGTTCCTGCCAGGGAGGGGGCAGGAGCCTGCCTGCTGCTGGCAGCGCTGCCCCAGAGGCACTGCAGGCACCCCGTGCCACGGGCAGGGCTCTGCAGAGGTCTGGGAGAGGATCTGCACTGCCACTGGTTTCCCACTCCCCATTTCCTTTGCATGACTCCATCACTCCAGGCTCTCCCGGCGCTCTGCCTCCACGTGATGCCAGGCTGGCCTGCTTCCAGTCCTGCTGAGGGGGAAGCTGCTCCAGTGAAAAGCCACAGACTTCACTTACAAACAAAAATACTCTGTTCCCAGGTTCATCCAAAACGGTGATTAATAACCCAACCCTGCGATTCACCGCGATTTCATTTTAATATTGACTAAACCACAGCTCTTTTCTTGCATCAAAGGAAGATTTAGGATCCTGCGTTTACACTGGCTGTGGAGACATATCAAAGGACAGACAAACCTAGAGCTGCACACAAACGCTTTTGGGTTTGCACAATTCCATAATAAACATCCCAGCCCGGGACACAGCAGTGCCAGGGCAGGACACAGCAGTGCCAGGGCTGTCCCAGGGCAGGACACAGCAGTGTCAGGGCTGTGCCAGGGCTGTGCCAGGGCAGGGCAGTGCCAGGGCTGTCCCAGGACACGGCAGTGCCAGGGCTGTCCCAGGGCAGGACACAGCAGTGACAGAGCTGTCCCAGGGCTGTCCCAGGGCAGGACACAGCAGTGCCAGGGCAGTGCCAAGGCTGTCCCAGGGCAGGGCAGTGCCAGGGCTGTCCCAGCCCAGGTGGCTGCAGGGCTCAGGGAACAGGGACACACCGAGCCTGTTGTGTGATAAGCTCAGCGATAACTCAGCCCTGCAAGAAGTGACTGCAGTTCATCCCCACTGCTCATCAATCACAAACCCAATCACCTCAAGCCCACGCAGATATGGCCACAATAACTCTCGGGTTGGACACATCATGCAAATACAAATTATTCTGAACCGTATCCACAGACTCCAAGCTTCTTCAATCTATATTAAAAAAAAAAAAAAAACAAAAAAACACTACCTCCTTTTAGGTGTTTTAATTTTAGGCTGTGGGCACATGAAATTACCCTGATGCAAATTCATGAGGATTAGGCCAAGATAATAAAAACTGCATATTAAAGTACAAGGGAGTGTGCTGGAAATCCCAAACTGACGTTACAGGCAGCAGCTTAACCTGGTTAACACAGGCCAGGAGAAAACATTACTGATAAAATTATTAGTCATTGCTGACTTGAAAAGTATTAATTACAGTGAAGACAAACTACAACTTAGAGAGGCTTTAATTCAAATATTAAACTCAGCCAAAGGGAGACTCTTGCCAGTCTGAGGCAAGTCTCTGCAGATATCTGGGAGCATTATTACCCCTCTCCATCTCCCCCGCGCTAATTCCCTCTGGAGCAGCCCGAGGCTCCTGGAGCTGCTGATGCCAGGCCAGGATGGTGGCTGGAGCCAGCTCTGAGCGTGGCACATCCCCTCCTCTGCCTGCAGCCAGCAGAGTGGGGACTTTACCTTCCCTCTGCAGAGTCTCTGACCTTGCTTTCAAGTCCAATGTGAAATGAATTCCAAAGTACCTAATCCTCACTGTGCAGGCTCAGGATCCAATAACACTTCCAAAAAAAAACGCCTCCGAGCAGTTTGTTCATGAGAACTGATGTTGACAGGGAAGACAAAAATCAGGACAACCAACCTTGAGTTGCTGCTGCAATACATCCACGAGACAGGTGTGTTCCTCAGCAGTGACAAGCTGCTTCACACCGCAGGTTTGTGCCAAAGTTCACAGAAATTCCACCCACCAGCCTCCCGTGCTTGGTACAGATCCTTCCCTCTCTGCTCGAATAACCATTCTGAGAGGGCTGTGTAAATAATTGCTTACTTTTAAACAAAGGGAATGGTAAAAGAACCCAAATCTGCTTTTCATATGCCAGATCTGCGCCCTCAGCCTGGTTTAGCTCGATGGGTCACACCACAAGGTGTGATGTGCCCTAACAGGATTTTAAGCACACCCCAGGTCACATCTTTCAAACCTGCTTAGTCAAACAACGTAACTCCTAAGCATCAGTGTCAGTTCAGCTCCATTCCTTCTCTAGAACCTCAGCTTTAAGAGCTCTTTGAAGTTTCATCTTCCTGTTTCTCGAACAGAAACTTGGGACTTACTGGGAGCTCAGTAAGATTAGCAGTTTAGGCTGCAGGAGAACAAACTGGTAAATTCTCAAACTGGGTGTCTTTACACCCCGGCCCCAGTTCTCCAGGGAGGAGCTGCAAGGCTGAGCGAGGCCCTGCAGGGCAAGAACTTCATCTTCTCAATACTAAATAATTGTTCAGTAATTTCAGATCTCTGATTGCAAAGTAATTGCTTAATGAAGCAATTTTCTGATTACAAACACCTTAACGAGTCAGGAGAAGGAAAGCCAATCATTCCAAGGCTTATGCTATGCTAATCTCCACAGGAAAGGAGTTCAAACCAAAGCATCTCAGGATTTTCTCATTCTGCCTTAGAGAGGAGCAGGAATAGAAATAAAAACACCAATAGATTCCTCTGTCAGCCTCTAAGTTTTGCACAAAACTGGTGGGGGCTGTAGCAGGGAGCTCCTAAGGCAGCAGCCTTTGCGTGTCCCAAGCCCTGCATCCCTCTCCAGTGGATCCAGGTGCTATTTCCTGCACACAGAGCACCAGGATGCTGCCAGGGGATCTGCAGGAGGCTCCTCCCTGTCCCCCACCCAAAACAAGGCGTTTTTAAATAGGTCACCCAGAGCTGGGGGGTAATTACAGAAGCACCTTAATCAGCTTTGCCAGGCACAGCTGCTTTTCTCTCCAAGAGCCTTTTCCTATCAGCTCTTTCTTCCCACCTCCAACAAGCCGACATCAGTGGCCACAGGAACAGACCCACAAAACCACAAATCCTGTTCCCTGCCAATTCTGGCCCCATCCTGATGACAGAGCACAAGCCCAAACAGACATGAAGAATAAAACACATGAAACAAAGTTCTTGTCAGAGGTGTGGAAAGGAAGGCAAGGGCTCTGAACAGGAGTTCAGATGCTGGCTGATCTCCTTCCTTGGAGCACATCCTGCCCACAGAACTCCAGGCTTGCAGCACATGCCAAGACCCACAGGATTTCAGGGTTCTGCCACTAAACTGACTTTGCAAGTTGTTGACTTAGCTCCAGAATGCCAGTCCCTGCTGTCTGCAGTGCACCAGCAGCGCAGCTCCCCGAGCAGCCCAATGCCACTTCCTGCCCTCCACAGCTTCTGAACACACTTCCCCACAGCAGCTCATGCCTGCAATTCTCTCTTTCCTTCTTGTGACTCATTCTTCCAGGAGAATCTCCGAGAAATCAGTATTAACTGCATTACTGCTGCAATTTCACAGTTTCCACTTTCAGTGGCGTGTTAAAGATTTACCAGGGTTTTTTTTTCCTCGCTATCAAAAGCATTAAAACATGAGCTGTACCCAGAGCTGCAGCAGGGAGCTGCCCCCTTGCACAGCCAATTCCCAAATTCTCAGTTATCCCTGCTCCAGGAGCCCTTCCATGCACAGCTGCTCCCAGAGCAGGCAGGAGGTGCCCCAGGGGAGGGTTTTCAGCACAAAAGAGCAGCTGCCCTGCCAGGTGTCCTTGGGGCTGCTCTGGGCCAGCCCGTGGGTGAGGCAGCCTTGGGATGCAGGTCACCTGGAGAGCCACCAACGGGAAAACTACATCCACTGACGCAATCCTGCTCATTTTCTCCACAGTCCCAAGGCATTCAAGAGTGGGTTTCACCCTTTTCCACACTTGAAATCTGTGCTTTTCTGGCCCAATGACCAGTGCTTCAGAGGGGTATTTAGTGGAGCAGCCCCTGGCTGACAGTGACACTCTGACCATGACAGGTTTTCAAAGGAGAACAGCAATAACTGGGTTTCACAATTAGATTTGACTCCACTTCTGTGGCAGGCTTTTTTTTTTTTCCCTGAAAAAAATCCTGCTGGTTTATGCTGAAGACAGTTGATCTTTAACAAGACAGCAAAGGATTGATACAGCAGAATTTTGCAGAACCTGAAATAGCTGCCAAATTCAAGAGGCTGTTGGGAAATGAAAACCAACAAACATAGTCCTCTAAGGAAAACCTGGTTTTGTTAAACAAGGTCACACTGTCTTTTTGTTGTTTTTTTTCCTTCTTATTCATTTTTTTTCTTACATGTTCCTACATCTGCAGATATCTCCTACTGGAGACCAAGTACCAGTTTTTCCATGTCCCCCTTTGGAATTCTACAGTATTTCTTCTGCAGGAGCAATTAGTATTTGCTGTTGTTTTAAAAGAAAAACCCTACAGAAATAAAGGAAAAGTATGACTCACTGAGAGACCAATAATTAGGTCATGTGTTCAATTAGTTTTCATGCTTAAGTAGTTACTCTTTAGGATATGCTCCCCCTTTGATGTGCAGCAGCAACTTCCCAATTAATTAGGCAGAAAAAAGCAATGAAGGAATGAAACCTCAGACACCGAATCAAAGCTCAGAGATCTCTAATGAGGGGAACAACAGCATCAACAACAGACAACATGCACGAAAAGGTAGAGACTTTCAGTGATCCATTTCAAGCATCTTGGCTGTACTTCCTTTGAAATTAAGAGAAAACTGTTGGGAAGCAGACAAGAAGAGAAAGAGAAGCAGCCTGTTTGATCAGAACATCACTGTTTCCTTGAAGGCCTGCCACGAAAGAGATAATTTATCCATATTGTGGGAGATGTGTCCTCAGAGACCATCACTCCCTGGTGCAGGCAAGAGGCACCACACAACGGGTGAGGCTGGCTCACAGAGAAATGGGAAACCCCTTTCTTCACAACCTGCCCAAGGAACAGAAGCAGAACTGCCGCGTTCAGCGCCCAGGGCACCCTCAGCAGGGACGCTCCAGCTGCAGGCGCTCCCAAACACCACGACTTGCTTTCAAACCACCCTTCCCAAAGGCTTCCTAAAAGTTTATTTAATCTTGTCTCCTAGATTTCCCCAGTCCCTTCCCCATGCAGGATTTTCATCCCCCTTCATGGCTCACGGTTCTCCTTCACCCCAGGGGATGCCCATTCAGGTATAATCCATTCAGCTCTAATGAAATCAACTCATTCCAGGAGAGAATTAAAACAGCCCAAATGACTCTCTTAGCAGAAAAAGGAGGAAATTGAGAGAAGAGAAGAGAAAGGGAGGCAAAATTGTAGCACTTGAATTAAAAAGTCAATACTGTAATTGACTGTTTTATGTAGGCAGGGGGGTGTAAGGGGGAGGATTCTTTGGGATGTGATGTTTCCCTTGGCCTCGCTGCTCTTGGTTGTTGCAGAGGGTGGTGGGGAAGGGCTGATGGCAAATCACTGCCTTGCTGGGGTCAATCCTGCACAGCTACAAACCCCTCACACTCCACTCAGCTGCTTCTCAGAGGATGTAAAAAAACCCCACATTGCACAGGAGAACTGTCCTACAACTGGAAGGGCTCTGTCCAAAAGATCCCAGGGGAACAGCTCAGCAGGAGCCATGGAGGAGCCGTGTGTGTGCATCCTTCTCACCTCTCCTAGGAATGGTCATCAGCTGTGGATTTTGGCCTTCGTGGCAGGACTGGGGAAACTCATCAGAGAATAAAGGACAGGACTGAAAAAGCAGCTGGTGCAGGAGTGCCACTGGGATCAGAGCACCAGTAAAACCCAACAGAGGCATCAAAGTGATTGAAGGAGGAAAAACTCCTGTGGGTGTTCTGGTCAGTTTAGGGTTAAATGGAGAACCTGGTCAAAAGCCAGAGCTAACAAAGAGGAAAAAAAAATCTATAATTTCATGCAAATTTAATAAACATATGCTCCAGACTACTGCATACCAGGTCCTGAATTATGTAAACTGTGCCCCAGCCCTCGGCTGCACAGCCCCTTCTCCACAGCACATCCACAGGGATGGAGGCACATGGCGCTGCATGTCCAGGGAGGGCTGGGAGCCAGCAGGGGAAGTGGGGGGAACAAAGCCTGGCACCCCGCTAAGGAGGCAGGCACTGAGCCCACCCCACAGGTTCTGTGCAGGGACCAGTGCACACAGGGGCTTCCACACACAGCTCCGACAATTCCAGCCTGGAGCATGCAGAGAACTCGCCCCCTGTGAGGAGTGCCCCAGACAGCAAACACCTTCATCCTTCCCAGAGCATCCTCATCCTGCCCAGAGCATCCTCATCCTGCCCAGAACACCCTCACCCTCCCCAGAACACCTTAATCCTGCCCAGAGCATCCTCATCCTGCCCAGAGCATCCTCATCCTGCCCAGAACACCTTCATCCTGCCCAGAGCATCCTCACCCTCCCCAGAACACCCTCATCCTCCCCAGAGCATCCTCATCCTCCCCAGAGCATCCTCATCCTTCCCAGAACACCTTCATCCTGCCCAGAACACCCTCATCCTGCCCAGAACACCCTCATCCTGCCCAGAACACCCTCATCCTGCCCAGCCAGCTCTGCAGGGCTGCAGCACAGGGCCCAGGGCCCAGCTCCACTGCCAAACTGGGACTTGCAGAGCATTAACTCCTGCTCATAAAAATCCCCACGAGCTCCTGCATCTCCATAAACCATCCCACTGCAGCAGCACTCGCCGTTTGCAGTCCATTAGTCCTGTTTTCAAAGGCTCTTGACTCTTACACTAAGACAAGTCCCTGCCTTTGCAGTGGCACAACATGCAGTGCTGCCAAGAAAGCTGAATTTACACCCCAACAACAGGGAAATATTTGCTGCTCCCTGCCAGCACAGCAAAACCTGCTACAGGGCTGCACCTCCCAGAGGCAGGGTTCTGCAGGGGGTGCCTGAATGGGGTCAGCACAGAGAAATCCCATTTCAATGTGATCCATTCTTTATCGAAATATTTTAAATACAGGGCTGCACCTCCCAGAGGCAGGGTTCTGCAGGGGGTGCGGAATGGGGGTCAGCACAGAGAATCCCATTTCAACACGATCCATTCCTTATTGAAATATTTTAAATACGGAGCGTGCAAGGAACCATCCACAGAAACTCCAGGTATTTTATTCTGGGCAGTTGTGTCTCAGGCAAAGGCTCCCCTTTCCCGGTGCTCCCAGCCCCAGTTCCAGCGGCCATTCCCAACCCACTGCCCGCAGATTCCCAGAGCACAGGAGCAGCCCCAGGGAAGGTTCTGCCCTCCAGCCAGGCATTACCGGCTCCTGGCTCTTCACTTTCACTCCCTTTTCTCCTTCCATTCTCAGCGGCTTAAGCACCCCTCTGATCCCTGTAATTGAGCCTCTTTCCAGATTACCCTCAGGTTTAACCCCCTCCCTGCCCAGTAAAACCCAAGCCCCAAACCCAAGGCAGTGTCAGCGTAGAGCTGTCTTGGCTTTCCTTCCACTTTTCCACCAGCATCTCAATTATATCTGCACTGAATTGCAAAAACTCTTTACTTGTTCAGAGAACTCTTTGGAGAGACAGATCGAGCCCACAGCTCTGTCATCTCCTACCCTCTCCCCCAGCACAATCTTCATTTGAGAACTGCATGAAATGACTGAATATTGCTTAACTGCAGGATTTTGCAGAGGAAACAACAGCTGAAGTGGTTTTTACTCCCGCAGCACACAAATTTATGTAGCTACACAACAATAAAGCAAAGTCTTAAATTTAATCAGAACAAATACTTCAAGCAATGGCAAGCTGATAAATTATTTAGAAAGGGGCTCAATAAGACCTGGAAGGAAATATCCATCAGCTGTGCAGCCTGGGAGCTTCCAGAAACAAGGAATCTTCACGCTTTACCCCTTCTACAGTTCTCTTTCAGAAAAGCTGTTTGTGTTGAGCAAAAAGGGGCATGTTGGAAGAGAAGCAGCCAAGGACTGGCTGGCAGCGATGCCACAGCACTGGTCACACAGTGGTCACCACTGCCAGCAATCAGAACCACTGGAGCATTCCCAACAAGGTGCTGATGCCAGCAGCTCCTGCTGGAGGGAGCTGACAGCCCGGGAATATTGGCTGTTTCAAAAGCTTGTCATAATTTGCTCTTTTTTCCAGGCTGCCTGGTTTTCCCCAGATTGTCTTCCTTCCATCCACTCCTCAACCACTCCAAGCCCCCAAGAAACAGACAAAACTGGATGTATTAGTATTTATATGAAAGCTCTAGGAAATTCAATAATGTTCCTATTGTTTTATTGCAGATGGCACACCAACTTCTCTTTATTACTGCAGAAAGCTCCAGAGCCCTGTGGAGTGCAATAAACCAGGACGTGTTTGGCTTTGCAATGTGTCAGGGGCTGTGATTTCCTGCAGGAACCAGGGAATCAGCCCAGCTCTGGGATTGCCCACGCAGGGAACCTGCTGCGCCTGACCCGTCCCTCCTCCCCCAGAACCAGGGGCTCAGATACAGAGCTCAGGAAAGGGCTTCTTTCCACCTTTGCTGCAAGATGCTTTTTCTCCTATTTGATTTCAGGCCCTTTCTGAATTTTCAGCTGAATTCTTGTGCTGTTGAGATTTAAAAATTGTCAACGTGCCACGAGGAAAAACGCAAAAGGAAATTCTCTGAAGTGTACACGAATACCTGCCATAAATGCTCTGAGACACAACTACCCTCAGACACACTCCAGAAAAAATCCCAGCAGGAGCCACAGGCTCTGTGGAGAGCCCCAGTGCCCAGGAAGAGCCAACACTCACCCGCGGCTGCCAGTTCTCGTACTGCTTCTGCAGGTTGGCCCCGATGGTCTCCAGAGCTTTCTGAGGCCCCATGGACAGAGGATCTGGGAACAGAACACACAGCAGCATTTCTCACCCCACCCAGCTCACTCAGGGATATTCCTTTCATTACCACTTTCAAACTCATGAACACCTTGTCCCTCGTGGAATTTACTTGGGGGCAGCGCCCAAAAATCATCCCCGAATTCTTCAGTCCAACAAAAATCCAGTTCCACTACAGACCGTCAGATGTGGAAGATTTCTCTCACTGAGGTGCTAAACACAATTTTGTTTTGAAAGACAGGAGAGGCATTGCATTTGTTTCTTTTAATAATGAAATAAGGTTTCTATTGTAAATAACGACAAGAACTCAAATTGGTTAAATATTTGATGACAAACATTTTCTGTTGATGAATGCAAAATCCTGCTTCATTTACTTCCCTCGCTTGCTGCTGCAAAGACTGTGTGCCATTTGTAATATTTAAGAAGTTAATTTTATTGCTAGGTAATTACTACAATCCATACATAGCAATACAATTCCAGGCCACGTGCTTTATTCAAACACCATGGACATATAATTAAAAAATTAACAAGTTTTCTTAAAAAAAAACCCCTACAAGCTAATATTTTCCTATTTAATACCAATTATTTTAAAAGCACTAGACCAGATCAACAAACGGGGTTTTTTTCCAGTTTTCGCAAATATACTTTTATTAGAAACAAAATGCAATAAAGCAGGATTTTGAGAGTTATTTTTCTTGAATGAATAAAAGCATGTGGAAGGTGCAGCAGGACCTGCACGTGGCTCTGCTCAGTATTTGTCACAGGGGTGACCAGCTGTGACCCCAGCTCAGGTGTGAGCAGCAGCAATTGCACCCCAGGGAGTTCCCCAGACCCTGCACACGTGGCACAGACATCACTGCACCCACCACTCTTCTCTGAAAAACATCAGGTATTTCCTCACTCACCTTCTTCAGAAAAATTTCAAGTTGGCTGGAAGTGGAAGGAGCACTTGTGTACATAAACAGACTGAAAATTTAATTACAAAGCTGCATTCAAAATTCTCTTTGTTAATGACAGGCACTAATGACTTGATTTAAATGCCTCTGCAGTGCTGCTCTGCTCGTGCATCAGTGAGACATCAGGGCTGCTCTCTGCACTGCTCTCAGGTGCCTGTTTGTGCCTGCTCAGGGCTCCCAGCAGCGTTTCCAGGTTAAAACCCCGAGATGCTGAGATTCACAAAGCAGGTGAGGCAAGGTTAGAAAATCTGCTGAAAATTTTTAAAGAAATTCCGTTTGTGCAGTGATTAATTTGCTCCTGAGGCCTGCTGAAGCCCCGAGCTGAGGATTACAGTGCCCAGCATGGGACATGCTGGAGGCTGAACATTCCCAATTCCTAGAGAAAAAACCAAATCTCTCTGAGAAAGCTCCTGTACACAAGATATTTCCTTCTAATTTTACTTCAGAATTGTCTCATCTTGATAATTAGACTTTTTTTCTCCAAAACCTTTCGGAGAACTTTTAATTTGTTCACAAAAATCCTAGGAATTTAGTGCAGTGCTGCATGAAAGTAGCAAACCCAGGTGTCTGAACTGCTGGCAAGACATCCTTGGGAACAGTTCCAGGTCTTCTGAATGATGCCAATTAAAAGAGCCCTGGAGCAGCCACCTCACAACACAGCAAGGTGTTTCACAAACCTCCCTGCTCTGCTGGGTGAGGCGGAGAAGGGGGATTGAAAGCTTTGCAGATCCCAGCACTCTGAAGGTGTCCCCGCTCAGAGAATTCCTTTAGATATTTATAAATCTAAAATAATTACAAGAAAGCAAAGCAGCTCATTAACAGCTGTTTTTCTCCGTGGTATCTCATTTCAGACCACAGCAGGAGAGATGACCCATGGCAGCAGTTGGGGCTGGACTCTTCATTAACCCAGAGGAAAATCAGCTGCCAGATTTCCCTCTGCCCGGCCCAGTTTGAAGCCCTGGGCGTGCAGGACCTTGGGATGAGCTCTGTGCTGCGGCTCGGGGTCTGTCAGGCTCAGGGGAGCCTGCAGGCTCTGGGGACTCACCAATCCAGCACTCCAGGCGGGCACAGGGGGTCGTTTTCACCACGTCTGGGGGGTCCACGCCGACGTTGAGGCACAAAACTAAGGCAACACTGACAGTCTTCATCTGCAAAGACAGGCAACAGCACAGCCTTAGTGCAGGAGCAGCACCTGCCCCGGGCTCTCAGCACTGCCAGAACTTCTGCAGGGCTTTAACCAACCTCTCCCACCTGCTCTTTCACATGGACTATTTTAAGCAAGGCCTGACTGATGAAATTTTTCATATTTTTTATTAGAACAGTAGTTAGACTCCATGTTACTATTTTTGTTATTATTTCCAGAGCCCATTCTTCTCTTTCTGGGCACGGAAATAGATAGCAGTGAACTTCTGCTACTCATCTTAAATTAGCCATTGTCCAACTGAAACACATTATTAAAACATGAGGCAAGGCTATTCAGGGGCTCTGACCAATATTAGAATGCAGTGTGTGATCTCTAATATTGAACCTAAAAGAATTACAATGGAAAAAACCCCAAGTGACAAACAAAACCACGAAAAAAATAAACACACACCAAAACAAAGATATTCAGTGCAGGTTTTATTTTGTTTTCTTCATGTGTTGGATTTTCTTGGAGAGAGAGCCCTGCAAGGAGAAATTCTGGCTTGGCTCCAGGTGCTGCTCCACATCCCCCTGGCACTGCCCAGGCAGCCCAAGGGGTTATCCCAGCCAGGCACCACAAATGTACCCGACCCAAACCCACCCAACCCCACCTGGACCCCAAACCTGCCTGACACCGATGACAAATCACCTTGGCCAGCTACAACTACTGCTGGAAAATTATCACTTCACGTCCTTATGGGATTTTTCCAGACTTCCTCATGCCAACACCTAAACCAGAGGAGCAAAGCAAGTAGTGACGAGGCTCTCAGTGATTCCAGGCGTTCAGGGCTTGCCTGCAGCAAGGCCACCCACATCCCCACCTCCCCAGGGTGCTCCGTGCAATCCACAGCAGTAGGGAAAAGAAATTCCCAAATTTCACACTTAGAGAAAACCCTAGAGCCACATAAATGTGTAATTTATGCAGAAACTGGAGCAGCCAGACACCATTCACAGGCCCTACACCAGGACAGAAACCCTGCAGGGCTTCCTCACTCCCATGGCCGTGATGGGGAACAGGGAATAAAAAAACCAGCAAAAACTGCGGTTCATGGCTCCATCCCAAACCGTGTCCTTGCTAACAAACCCTGCAATCCTGCAGGAGTTCCTCGTGCCAGGAACTACCCAGGCCTAAGCAGCACTCTGAAAAAAGAAAAAAAGCAGGAGCCTGAGCAGGGACTCCCAGGTCAGGATTTCACAGGGCTCCCAGAGTGCCCACGGATGGGGTGGAGAGCCCAGAGCTGCAGCTCAGCACTCGGCACACGAGCCTTGGAGCACTTTGGCAAAGCCAGGGACACCCACAGAAAAAGCAGAACCAGGGGCAGCTGCAAGGAGCAGCCCAGTCCTGCAGCCCCTGAGCAGCTCAGAGCGTTATGGAGCAGCCAAAACCCCAAAACCACCCCCCCAAACCAGGTGAGCACTGCAGAGCCCCTGTCCTGCCCACGGGGACACCCCCCAGACACCCCAGGCCCCGCCAGCTGCTCAGCAAAGAGGGAGCTGCCCCTGTGGAAGGGCAAAGACGCCGCCAGAACCGTCACACGCTGCCACACACACGCTGAACGACCCAGGGAAACAGAAAACTACACACAAAATGACTTATTAGACATGGGAACGCATAAATCATTCTTCCAAGAGAAAGTATCCTGCCAAGCAATCTTCTCCATCTCATTTATTTATTGTTTCCCATTTGCAGTCTAATACTGACTTATTTTTCAGTATTTTGCTGGTAACATCTGATTGGTGGCTTATGCTGAACAGGCTGATATTTCTTTTCTATTCCCAGGTTCGGGGTTTTAAATAAGTGTTTCTCCTGGAAAACTGACAGCAAACCCATGAGAGGAACAGGAATTGATCCCAGATACAAATGGGGTGATTTCCCCTCTGCCACCTCCCCCAAAGGATGCAAAGCCTTGCACTCCACACAATTTTTTCTGTCAACAGGGAGAACATCCTGAGTGCTGCAGCTCACACCTCTCCCCTCTGACCACTCCTCACAGGGAGGATTTTTTCTCAATATTCCATCTAACCCTGCCCTCTGGCAGTGGGAAGCCATTCCCTGTGTCCTGGCACTCCGTCCCTTGGAAAGTCTCTCCCCATTTTTTCTGTCAGCTCCTTCAGGCACTGGAATGAGCTCACCCCAAAGCCTCTCCTGTCCAGGAGAACAATCCCAGCTCTGCCAGCCTCTCCTCCCAGCAGAGCTGCCCCAGCCCTGGGATCATCCTGGAGCCTCCTCTGGGCTCTGCAGCAGCTCCAGCTCCCTCCTGTGCTGGGCCCGGGGCTGGGGCAGCTCTGCAGGTGGGGTCTCACCTGGGGGGCAGAGGGGCACAATCCCCCTCCCTGGGGGCAGAGGGGCACAATCCCCCGGGGCAGAGGGGCACAATCCCCCCTCCCCTGGGGGGCAGAGGGGCACAATCCCCTCCCCTGGGGGGCAGAGGGGCACAATCCCCCTCCCCTGGGGGGCAGAGGGGCACAATCCCCTCCCCTGCTGCCCACACTGGGGCTCAGGCCAGGCTCAGGGGGGGTTTGGGGGGACAATGCATGTGACTGACCCCAAAAAACACCCCGAGGCCAAAAAAAACCCAATAATGCTTTTCCCATTTCTAAGCTCTTTTGGAACACATCAGAAACTTCACTGCATATTTAAAGGTTCTTAATACAAGCAGTACGAGGACATTCTCATCTGTCATTAAGACAGTGGAAATTTTCTTTTCCCCATTTCAGGAGTCTATCCACCAGAATACATCTCCATGGATTTTTGTTAGAATTTAAAAATGAAGCAGAAGAACATTTGGCAAGTTCGTAAGAAAACCAATATCCAAACTGCTTTGTCAGCAAAGGCTCAAGATCAAACCACAGCAGCTCTTAGTGTGGGCTCTGCACTTTGGAGTGTCATTTGTATGTTAAAAAATGGGATACAACTCCCAAGCTTGTACTGCATCCGTTTTGAAGTGATTTAATAACTCTGGGTCAGAACCTGCAATACTTAAATGGCAAAACCCACTCGGTCAAAATGCTCTTCCTGACAAGTGATGGCAGAGAATTCATCCCAAAGCCATTGGAAATGGGACTCAGGGAGCAGAGGGACTTCTGTGTCTGCTCAGAAGAGAAGTTGCTTATTAAAGCATTTGACACTGAAATTCACATCTTATGCTAAAGACCTTCTAAAATATTCCTAATTCACCTCTTATTTCATTTAGAGGCCAAACAGATCTCCAGGTGAGTACAGCGCAATATCTGCAGGTATTTTCGGCTTGGAAAAAACCATTATCTTCTGGGTTTGATTGAAAATGTGAAGTTTTATCATCCCAGGGAGCCCACCTGATCCCACTGGAGCATCCCTGAAAGCGACTCCAGGCCAGGCTGAAACTGAGACACCCATTTATTTCTGCCTAAGTGAGAACAGGTTTGTAACTCAGAGCCATAGAACTGCTTTATGTTCCAGTTCAAGTAATACCAAGAACAAATCAGGGCATTTATAAGAAATTCTGCATTTTGTGGTACATCTCAGACTGGACATTTTAGACATCATTAATATTTGATTTTTACACTGCAATTTGCAAGCTGAAAACTTTCTGCTTAAACATTACCCAGATGAACACTCAAGTGTTAGAAACCTGCCTGGGTTTATGCCAGTGAGTTCAAATTGCTTCTGGGAGTTAATACAAACACAAGATTAAGTCAGCATTAAAAATGAACTATATGCAGCTACATTATTTTACAGAGTTGAGGATGAAGTTACCAGCATTAAACACAGATCCTGGGACAAACTTCCAAGTCCTCAAATGAGTCTCATTTGAAAACCCTCCCTGGCCAGGAGGCTCAGTTTCCTGCTTGTGCAGGAAATTCGTTCCCTCCTGGAAGCCTTTTTTTCACCTTTTTCTCTACGCACATTTACAGATTCAATACAAATCTCTTCGCCACCAGCGAGGAGCTCCTCAGGTAACTCCTGACCGTGGGCTCCTCTGGAGACCTGCCATAAAATGCTCCAACAAGGAGGTCTCCAGAGAGAGCAGGAACAGCAACGTTTAACCAGAGGAAACATTGTTCTCCTTTGAGTGCAGCTCACTCTGCATCACTAGAAGTTCCTCTCCGCCAACCTTCCCCTTCTGGGCTCCCAGCCCGGAGGTGACAAGCGGTGACATCTGTCCTGCACCGTCCCCAGGGCTCTGGCACCACCTTCCCCTGAGGAATGCAGGTCTGAAATCTGCCAGGGAAAAGGCTGAAGGTATTGAACAGGCAAAGAAAGGCTTGACCTTCCACTCCATCGCACAAAACCAAGGAATGATTCCCGAGGTATCCCACCTGGACACAACGTCCAGCCACCCAGGGGAACAGAGCTCCCTGCTGCCTCTTCAGCTCCTGTACCACTTGCAAGGTGAAGCATCTTAAAAGAAGAGCTTTCAGCTTCAAGGAGTTTTTTTTTTAATGTGAAGTTTAAGATAAATAAGAATTGTTACGGAGAAAAAAATCTCCGTGTGCTTCTCCACAGCAAGAAAAGCAGTAGAATGCCAAGAACTCCTTCAAGTTAACATTAATAATTCAACAGCTCTGCAGGTTGTCTCCAGCCATCTGCAGCCCAGAGTCAGTTCCTGGTGTGCCAGCCTGCTCTAGATTCCTCGAGCAGCTCCTCCTGAGGGCTTGCTTTCCTTCTCTAACCTCTGAATTCAGCACTAATACTCTGAATTTTCTTCGGAGGTTTTTTGTGTCCCACGTGTTCGTTTGCCCAGGGAAGGCAGCTCCTACACACAGCTCCAGCTCTCACGAAGCCCACTGCCCTCAGTGCTCACTTTAAACACCTCCTAAGCTCCTGGCTGAGTTTCTGCTGTCACTCACTGCCCCAGGTTCCAGAGCCACTTCCCATTCCCAGCTCCTCTGGGTGACAGCAGGGACATCCACAGACACGCCGTGGCCCAGAGCCCCCAGAGATCCAAGGTGACCGTGTTCCCACTGTGCCGGAAGTTAAAAACTCCAGCCTGGAGCAGGCTGATCCTGTCTGTCACCGCACAGCAGCCAAACTCTGCTTTCCAACCACTCTGCGATGCTTACAGCCAAAATGGGGTTTCCTTCCTTGTCAGTCACTTCTTAAGAATAATGAAAATAACAGCAAGCAATCATTTAACTCCTATGACCTTTGCTTTCCTTATACAACCTGCAAAAGAACCGACACGAGGAGCCTTTCAGACGTCATTCCCCATTTATCTGTGGCGAGGGCTTTCCTCCTCGCCTCTGCTTGGCATTCCTGCAGGCTTCTCCTCGTGGCTCCACGGCATTCCCACTCCTGTCTAGCACCGGCTTTCAAAGGCGTCTGTCTTTCTGAGCGCTGCAGCTTCAGATCTTCCTTACAAACCGCTCCTCGAACCGCTCCTGGACGTCCCCCAGCTGCCCCGGGGGTCGGGGACTCGGGGTGCCCCCGTGGCGTTTAATGGGGAGCGCCGCTGGTTTGAGGAGCTCCTGAGCCACAGCCAAGTGCTGCACGTGGAAATGATTTCCTGCGCCAGGAGCCTTGCCCAGCGCGCAGGGAGAGCAGGAGACACGTCAGGACAAGCAGTTCAGTGCAGCGGGCTGTGGTGAGGGCACGGGGCACAGGGCTGGCCCTGCCTCACCCCCTGCACCCCTCCCGGGGCTCCCCGTTCCCTCCTGGCTGTGCCATGGAGAGGAGGGCGCACCAAGCTGCCTGCGGCCCCAGCTCCTGCTGCAGGGAACTCCGCAGAACCCCAACACGGGGCTCAGCCACACCTGCCCCCACAGCCCCCTCCTCCCAGTGCCCCTGCTCTCCACTCTGCACAGCACTAATTGCACTAATTACCCGCCGCTCCATCCCTACGCAACAGGAGCTGGAGGTCACCCTGTCCCAGGTCAGCGAGGATCCATCAATAAATGCAGGCACAGAAGTGAAGATTCTGGTGAGGGCGCTGCTGGCAGCGCCTCTGGGACAAGGAGATATAAAACGGAGCCCCTGAGCCTGCCACCATCACACCCCGAGCACAGCCTGCCACTGAAGGATGGCATTACACAAACCCGAGCTCACCAGATAATTCACCGAAAGGGGCCCCTGCGGAGCGTTCTCTAGAGAAGAACAGAGGAACAAGACCAACATCGGGCGCATAATGGGGTTAGCAGATCCGGCAGGGCCAGCCGAAGCCCCAGTCCCAGAGGGACCCACAAGCCCTCGGTCACCTCTGGACAGGCCAGGGGAGAAGGTCAGCACAGCCCGGAGCCAGTGAACACCAGCTCAGAGAGAAAAACACAGCCCAAGTGCCCAGGAAACCCACCCAGCCCACTTGGACACTTCCACGGGTTTCCTGTGCAGGCAGGTAAACTCTGCTCAAACGAATTAAGCACATTTGTATGCAGTCCTGCTTTAATCTGCATTTCTAGAGAAACCTAATTCCTCTTCTCATAAAAACAGGATTTAATTCTCACTCAGCAAGTTATGAGGCAGCAGGAAAAAAAATGTCGAGGTGAAACTATTACAATCAGCTTTGTTGCTCTCTGCTTATCTTAGAAATCAATATAAATACAGCGAATCTTAATTTAAATATTCTGAATTTAATAGCAACTTGTCAGTAAAACCTGGTGTACTTGGAGTCTTTTTCTTTAAATCAAGTTAAATGCTTTGGTTGCTACCGAGGCTGGGAGATTTAATTCAATACACAAAGCATAATTCCAACCCTCTTGTGTTAAAAATATTCTTTAAATAAATAATAGATCAAAGCAGTGTCACTTTGATGGCATATGCAGTCCATGGAAGGGGGAGAGGAAGGATTAAATGTTTTCAGAGCAGCCCTCATGGAGGAAGGGGCGGGGGACACCAGTGAATTCTCACTTATTTTCTTTACATTTACCACTCATTACTTTGCTGATTTGATTCTCCCCTTATCAGAGCTCTGCCTTCTAAAGAACCTTCAACTTCACATAAACTCTGGGCTTTTTAGAGCAACAAAGCAAGACGAAAAGAAGAGTCATTCCACTCCAAAATCAGTGATTCACTTCCTCTAACCGTAGTAGAGCTCGGCTCACTCCCCATGACTCCTCGATGAATAAGGCAAAATCTGCCACTGCCTGGGGCTTTCATGATTCACAGGGGAAAATGCCGCAGCTTTACCTGCACTGGGACTGCCAGAGCCTTGTCTGGGCTGACCTTTGGGCACTTCTTCATTTCGAGACAGGCTGGGTGTTTAATGGCACGGAGTGGTCCCCAAGCCGGGCTGTGACGAGTTCGTTTATCAAATTGAAGGTACTGGAATGTTTTCCACACTCAGCTCACAGCCAGAGGCACTCGGGAAACCTCCCGCAGCAGCTGCCCAAAGACAAGGGCACACTCAAGTCCATCAGCCCTGGCTTGTGGGAAAGGGAGCCAAGAGACACAAGAAGCTGCAGAGAACTGGGGCTGGGGACAGAGCCTCGCCCGGGGGCTGCAGGGGAGGAAGGGGCTGAGCTGTGGCCGGGCTGGAGGAGCACATGCACACCAGGGGCTGTGGGCACTGACAGGACACTCGGGGGATGCTGCTGGAAGGCCAGGAAAGAGGAAGAGAAAAAGCTTCCCGAAGACAGCTAAAACAAGAAGTAATTCATTTATGATGCCAGAGAGCAAACCAAAGCAGTTCAGGAACAAAAAGGAGAAAAATCAAGAGCCCATCAGTTCTCACCCCGACGGCGCAGGCTGCCAGGACAGTGCCCTCACAGTGCCACTGCTTCACAGCAAACCCCACAAACCCCAAGTTCCCGGCGTTTTCTCCAGGTGCTCCTTTCCCTGCACAAACCTCCCACACCCCTTTTCCAGCTGCCCATGGGAAACCAGCAGCGTGGGTGAACTGCCCTCCACCCTCTGCTCACGGACACCAGGTCAAACCAGATTAGATTTGAGCTATTTTGCAGGATTAGCCAAACTCGAGCTCACTGGGTGGAAATATTTACCAGACATCACCCCTGCAGCATTCCAAACCCCATCCTCACGCCCTTCCCTCCCCAGCTGAGGTTCTGAGTTTGGTACCTCACATTAAGCACTCAGGAGACAGCCAGTGACAGCTAAAAAGGGAAATAAAATACAAGACATGAAAAATAGCTGCTGAGATTTAAAAGTAATGAGGTTGAGCACACTCAAATCAGCTGCTCTTCCTCTCTCAGGTGTCTTTACATGCTTTTGGAATCTTCCTATGCACCCATTCTTAAACAAAAAGTAATTATACACAACAGCAAGTTTGTCCAAACGAGCCCAGATACAAATGACACCTGAGCTGCACCCCCGGCCCTGGTATGAAGTTATTTGCCTCTAGCTGACAGAGAACGCAGAAGGACTAAACCCAAAATCCGAGATTTGCTTCTATTTTCTTCTTTCACCAGAGTCAGATTCAGTATCTTGGAGGGCGACCCAGGGCCCAGCCCCGGGGAGCTCGTCCCCAGAGAGCAGCAGCAGCAACCACCACGAAGGGAGAGTCCCAGAGGAGGAAGCCGCAGCTCCCCGGGAGGCAGCGGCAGGAGCTGGGCTGGGATGTTCACTGCTGGCAGCAGCACGTGAAACATTTAACACCAACCAGAACCCCTGGTCACCCCCTGAACCTGTGCTGCTGCTGCACAACCTATTGATCAGCCCAACCAAGGCAAAGTCATTCCTGAATTAGAAACAGGCAACTCTGCAGATCAGGAAACGAGGGAACAGGAAGGCAGAGGCACCTAAAATAGACCAGCAAGCTCATCACACCTCCACAGTCTACTGGAGAAAGTCTCCGCTGTGCCAGAACCCTTTGGAGCAGAGCACCCAACGTGGCGTCTGTGCTGCCTTTAAATCACACCCCAAACGCTCCGTTCAACCCAGCAATGATCTGCCAAGTCCCATTTTCAGTACACGATTCTCCTCGTGGCTCAGAACTTCTGAGACATGCAATCACCAGTCTGGGAACACTGGGGCTCAGGGACAGCCTGGGCATATGGCCTCTGCAAAGAAATTACAGCTCGGAGTTTCAGTAAGTTATTCCATCCTATTGCAAGGGGATCACGAACATAACGGAAATCTGCTCACCAAAAAAACCCATAAATATCTATAAACACAAAGTTATGGCTACAACAACTGCGAGAGCCAAAGGCTGGAACCAAGCAGGTCCCAGGAACAGAATGAGTGGAGATGATGGTCCAGGACATTTCTTTGGTGCTTTGTCTGCTCTTTACTGAGACATTTGAGGCGGCACATGGATGCGGCAGAGGATCCCAGACTCCCAGCTGGGACCTTTCTCTGTCGCTCCCAGCACTGTCAGTTTAACACACAACACATCCCCAAACACAGGGGCTGGAACACAACAAGAGTTTCATCTGAAAACGGTCTCCTGCCTCCAAAATCCCACAATCCGTTTCTCCGCGTGCAAGGACCCTCACTGCACACGCCACACACCCCACTGCTGCAAACCCACACAGCTCCAGTGCAGCTGCACCTCCTGCACCTGCCCATGCACCTGCTGGGCTCCAGGGCTCCTTCCGAGCTCGGGCACTTCCCTGCCTTGCCTGGAACACACCGAGCGCCCAGGTTTCATTTAAAGAACCTAAATGATGGGGCTGCTCCAAGAGCCCGGGGCTGTGAGCATCGAATCAGCGCTTCTGACCCATCTGCACGTTTGCTTCCCTAATTCCACAGGACCGGACACAGACTATGGGATCCACACCCAGCGTTTCATCCGCCAGCAGCTCAGCACCCTCTGAGCTCCGACTCCTTCTCCACCCGTTCCCCGACTGCTCCTCCTCCAAACCCCATCCTGCCCTGGAGCATTACCCGGTCCTTCATCCTCCAGCTCTGGGCCAAAGACTTGGAGCCTTCGATCTTCTCGCAGTGCCTTTTCTTCATGAAGGCCAGGGGCAAGTTCCAGTCCGTCAGGTCGGCCTCATCCTCCTCCCCCAGCCCCAGGAGAGGCGACTGCAGCATCTCCGACTCCATGGGCGGGGAAGCGCCGGGCAAGGCGTGGGCGGCGATGTCCAGCCCGGCACCCAGCGGGGCCGGGGGTCCCTCCNGGGGACGGCGCGTTGCCATGGGGACGGCGCGTTGCCATGGGGACGGCGCGGGCTGGCGCGGGAATCCCAGAATCCCAAAATCTTGGAAAAGCCCTCCCAGAGCATCGAGTCCGACCCTGACCCGTGCCCACCTTGCCCGGAGCTCTGAGTGCCACGCCCGGCCCTTCCTTGGGCAGCCCCAGGGATGGGCACCCCAAACCTCCCCGGGCAGCCCTGCCAAGGCCTGACCCCCCTTTCCATGGGGAAATTCCTCCTGGTGTCCTCGTGTGGCACAGCTCGAGGCCGTTTCCCTCACCCTGGCCCCTGGAGCAGCAGCCTTGTGCTTGCAGACCCGATGAGATTCGCCTGAAATCAAGCTGGAAATTAATCCCTGATGCCAAGCTGCTGGCTCGGAGCAGTGACAGCCTCGCACATTCTTATTTGGAACACCTGAACGTGTAAAAATGATCTCAAAGTAGAAATGAAAGTATACACGTGTGATTTAATTTACAGAACCCTTAATTTTCATAAATACTTTCAGATCGGTTACACTCATGGAATATTTCAAATGCAGAGACCTTTGCTTTACAATAGAGTGGAAGATTGGCAAGTGACTTTTTTTGGGGCGGCCAACGTTTGCTTTTGCACCTTCCCTTTCCTGAGGAGCTGATTGATTGCCTCACGGTGCTTTGTGCTGATGGCTGATCATAACTGCTGCATGATTGTTATCAGAATGAACTGCCAGGCTGCAGAAAATGCCCATGGCTGTGTTTCTGCTGACCTCTAACTAATTCCTCAGCAGCAGCCGCACAAAAACAGAGAATTACGGCACTCTGGGATGCTTTGGATTGGAAGGGACCTTAAAGATGTTTTATTTCCAACCTCCTGCCACGGGCAGGGTGAGAGGAGACAATCCCAGCACTCCACCTGAAACAATCCCGGTCCCTGGAGCGCGCGGGGCTGCACAGATGGAGCCTAATCCCGGCTGCCCGAGCTCTGGGCAGCGTGAGCCAGGCCTGGCGCCGGCCCTGCCCGAGCGTGCCGCCACAAATCCCCGTGAAGGGCACAGCTGGCAGCGGGCACAGCGCCTCCAGCCCAGCCCCTGCCCCTTCCCAGCCAGGCCTGCAGAGCCCGGTGTTCTCCCCTGCCCTGGCCTCGTCCTGCCCGGCCCTTCGGGGGTGTCTCTGGACACTGCCCTGCCTCTCCCAGGGGCTCCCGGTGCCTGCAGCACCCGCCTGCCCGGCCCCAGGGCACGGCTCTGCAGGGATGCCTGGGCTGTGCTGGGAGCCATCAGCGCTGCCCGGCTCCCACGGGCACAGACAGCTCTTCCACAGGATCACTCTGGCCTCTCCACTCCACAGTTCCCCTGGGATTCACCCTTTCCTGTTTATTCCCTGCTTTCCTGGCACTGCTGGCCAGGATTCCCTGCTGCCAAAGCTCCGTGCCAGGGCAGATGTGGTGCCAGCCCTGCCCTCAGGAGCCCCCTTTCCATACAAAATCAACCCTCCAGCCCCAGGCTCTGGACAGAACAACAGAATAAATTACCCCCTTGTTCTCAGGGAATCCAAGAAGTGGAAACGTCGTGTCAGGTAAGGCACAGTGAGTGATGCCCTAAACCCAAAATGCAGGATTATCTTCCAGAAACACACTTGGACACATTCTCCCACCTGTCACTCTTTTTAATGAAATCTCCTCCTATCTCAGGCTCTGTCAATGTCCTTTGTTTTGCCTTATTCAGCCATCTAATTCTAATTCCACTTTTGGGCAGGAAGAAATAAAGATATGGAGAGAAGACTGTTACTCATAAATATCATGAGAGATCTTATCTTTCGATTTCATTAGTCAAACTCACAGGTCACCAGATGAGTCAGTTGGATGCAGAGCTCTGTTCTCGGAGCCAAAAGGCCACCAGGCCACCTTTCCCGAGGCTCTAAGGGCAGGTGTCTGTGTGCAGGTGACCACGTTCCCTCCCCAGGGCAGCCCCTCAGCCCGGCACTGTTTGCACAGCCACAGCCGGGGCTGTTCCGGGCATTTAGGGGCCAACAACGAGGTTTATTTTAACACTTCAGTCGGGGGAGCTTTACAGCCTAAAGACAGTAGGTAAAATATTTATTGGGAAGAAAATCTATTTTTAACCAAGCCTGGGGAGGGCGGGATGGGGAGGCAGGTGAGCAGGGGGCTGGTGCTGCTCTGTGCTGAGCCCAATTCGCATCCCAACGTGGTTCATGGAGCCGAGTCCCCGGCGCTGAAGCCTCCCGGTGACCTCCCCTGCCAGACGGAGCAGACGCGGTTATCCCTGGCTCTGGCTCTGCCGGCGGCAGGGGAGGAATCGTGTCCTCACACGGGCACGGCGCTCCCCGCAGCCCTGAGCCTGGCGGGGTTCGTGTGCTGCTGCCTCCCCACCTGCCGCAGGTGCCCCCGGAGCAGNTTACACTAAAAACAACACAGACTCCCCAGTTCTTTCTAGAAGGCTACAAAGCTAATGTTCACTTTCTTTTGGGATGATCTCCTTTTTATATTATTTTATACAGACCGATTTGATTGGTGAAACAAAGGCAAACTTCTTCAATCACATTGGTCAAATGAGAGGGAGATCAAGAAGTTCTTCTTATGAGAAAGGAATTGATAACATGATACAGTTAGAAAAACGATGCTCTTGTTTACAGAAAATCATTTGGGGAAAGAGTTTCCAAAAACCAAAACACATCAGGCATGAATTCAGGGTTACACTGGACAATCCTTTTGCTGTNAGCAGGGCAGCAGCTCCTGCTGCAGCTCCGGCTTTCCAGGCATGGGCACTGGGGCAGGAATGGAAAACGGAGGCTTTCCCTGCCCAGACGAGAACCGGTTTGAGAATCGCAGAATCTTCCGGGTTGCAAAAGCCCTCAGAGAGCACCAAGCCNAGTGAGAAGGTGCCCCCCGAGCCTCCTCTTCCCCCGCCAGTTGTTGCACAGTGCCCCAGCCCCTGAACTGATGGGATGTTCTCTTTGGAGCACAGTCAAACTGCCGTAAAAACATGGGAGGCGTAAAAAGGGTGTAAAGTGGCATCTTAGTCAGCAGCACCCATTGGGAATATGACAGGGATTCACGTTCTCTTCTCGTGTTGAAAAGGCCAGAATAAATACTAGGTCAAAAATCTCTCCTTGCTCTTTTAGTGGAAGAAACACTTTGGCATCAGGGGAAGTTTTTCACCAAGGAGGAAAAGAGAGGGAGAAAGGAAAGGTGATGCAGCTTTTGGAAGCAGAAAATTTGGGAGTTTTATCTGTTCACTTTGCCTCCACTGAACAATGAAAGGGCGAGTTTCCGGATGAATCAGAAGCTGCAGAGTTCCGTTAATGAGTGTATTTGACATCCTCGGATTCCAGGTAGAACACAAGTTAAAGTCATTTCGACCGTGAAGCAGCCGCCGCGTTTGACCCCAGGGGCGACTCCACCACAAATGTAAAGATTTCTGCTCTCCCGGCGGCGCGGGGGAGACACAAACGAACCCCCCCGCACCGCGCACTGACAAAGATTGGCTGATTAATGGAGCTGTTCTCCTCACAGAGCCCGAGCGAGGCTGCACTCGATACGCTGGGGCGCGATGGATCGGAGGGTTAGGAGGAGCTGCTAATAGAGTTCTGCGAGGCCCGGCCATGCATCCATCCATCCATCCATCCATCCGTCCATCCATCCATCCATCCATCCATCCATCCATCCATCCGTCCATCCATCCATCCATCCATCCATCCATCCATCCATCCATCCATCCATCCATCCATCCATCCATCCATCCATCCATCCATCCATCCATCCATCCATCCATCCATCCATCCATCCATCCATCCATCCATCCATCCATCCATCCATCCATCCATCCATCCATCCATCCATCCATCCATCCATCCATCCATCCATCCATCCATCCATCCATCCATCCATCCATCCATCCATCCATCCATCCATCCATCCATCCATCCATCCATCCATCCATCCATCCATCCATCCATCCATCCATCCATCCATCCATCCATCCATCCATCCATCCATCCATCCATCCATCCATCCATCCATCCATCCATCCATCCATCCATCCATCCATCCATCCATCCATCCATCCATCCATCCATCCATCCATCCATCCATCCATCCATCCATCCATCCATCCATCCATCCATCCATCCATCCATCCATCCATCCATCCATCCATCCATCCATCCATCCATCCATCCATCCATCCATCCATCCATCCATCCATCCATCCATCCATCCATCCATCCATCCGTCCATCCATCCATCCATCCGTCCATCCATCCATCCATCCATCCATCCATCCATCCATCCATCCATCCATCCATCCATCCATCCGTCCATCCATCCATCCATCCGTCCATCCATCCATCCCCGGAGCGGCAGCCCCGCGGCTCATCCCTCCCCATTTTCTGCCGCTGCCTCCTCTCGGGCCGGGCAGTTTGCGAGGTGACGGGCTCTGCGTGTTTAACAGCACGTGATCCGCGCCACCTCGGCAGATGTTCTCTGCTTTTCTCATTAGCAGGAGCAGAAATGTTTCCTTAAACCCCGAGTTGCTATTGCAGGTCGCTATCAGCCCCGGCTCGGGGACAAAACTGCGCCAAAGCGCCGGGAACGGGAGCCGGGAATTCTGCTGGATCCTCCCGGGCCTGCCAAAAGCCTTCAGCCCAAAAGTTCTGGTTTCTTTGTGCAGCCCACGTTCCCACGAGACAGGCAGGACCTGACATTTCCTTTGGGCTGATAAGAAAGAATTCAGCATTTTACCGGGATTTCTCATGCTGTCTTCATCTGGGGCTTGGGAATCTGGAAGCTGGAATTTCCCGGAGCTGCCTTTGGAAACGCTAGCGGTGGCGCAGAGATTGCTTTGGAATTGGAACCAGAATCAGAATTGGTTTGGTTTGATGTGTGGTAAGAGAGGCAACCACCAAGAGATTGGGATCCCCCCAAAAGAATCCCAGAATGGAGGAATCCAGCCTGGCTCGCCCTTGGAGTGTTCACCAGTGACGTTGTTTTAGGCAGAGGAACCCCAAAATCTCCTCCTACATTTGGGAAATGCAATTACCTGTGGAATCAGCACGAATAGACCATTCCCATGAAATACCTCAGTCGAAACCTTCTCCTCATGCCTAGGATATTTCAAACCCGGATTCCTGATGCGGAGTGACACCGTGATCAACATCTGTTTCCTGAGTCCTGGCAGGTTCCATGGCTCATGCGTTTGCTGCTGAAATCCAGCGGCTCTGTAAGGCACGGCGTGAGCAGCCTGATGGATGAACATGCACACCCACTTCAGTCACTCACACCGGGGAGGATGCGCCCAGCAGGGAGGTAAAGGCTTTACACGGCCAAAGACGCGCTGCATAAACCTAAAGTGTGAATTTCCAGCAGACTGAGGACTCCCCGTTCTCCTGCCGATGGAACAGGGAGGCTGTGGCACGGACAACACGCGTGTTCCACCTCCCCAGCCCATGCCAGGAGTTCCTGTCCCTGGAAACAAGCCAGCAGAGCCGGCAGCTTCTGGGTTCCCCAGTGATTAATTTTGCATTTCCCGAGCAGAAAAGCCCTAAGAAAGTGCAGCATGAGGCAATTCCCCCGCAGAGCACCCCTGACAACATCCCCACTGCACAGCTGGGCTGTGCCAGCCCTCGGGAGCAGGGGTGGAGCTGCAATTCCAGTGTGAAGAACCACGAACCAAAAGTGCTCCTGCCAGGTGTGCAGGAGCCCAGAGTTTTGCCAGGCAATGTCTCACCCCACGAGGAGCCCAGAGTTTTGCCAGGCAATGTCTCACCCCACGAGGAGCCCAGAGTTTTGCCAGGCAATGATGTCTCACCCCACGAGGAGCCCAGAGG
The DNA here is from genome assembly GCA_013397315.1 of Donacobius atricapilla. Classification (NCBI taxonomy): domain Eukaryota; kingdom Metazoa; phylum Chordata; class Aves; order Passeriformes; family Mimidae; genus Donacobius; species Donacobius atricapilla. Next base: position 77,257 of record WBMY01004187.1, on the reverse strand, counting down.
TTTGCCAGGCAATGTCTCACCCCACGAGGAGCCCAGAGTTTTGCCAGGCAATGTCTCACCCCACGAGGAGCCCAGAGTTTTGCCAGGCAATGTCTCACCCCACGAGGAGCCATCCTGGGGGCTCGGAGCCGGCTGGGCCCCTGCCATGCCCTGCATCTGCAGCTCAGGAAGTGCCAGCTGCAGCGGCAGCCAAAGCGTCTCCAGCTTCACTCAGCACCTGGAAGCAGCTCCGGGGCCTTTCCAGTTACCCCCAGGCTCTCTGCAGCTTCTGGAGCCTCGACCTTGTTCAGGAATCGATGCCCCCCAGCCCTAATGCAGCCTCCCTGCAGAGAATCTCCGCGTCCTGAGAGCTCTTTCCCCACTAAAAGCTGCACTCGAGCTCAGGGCCAGCCCTCACAGCAGCAAACACGGGGAATCCCCGTTGCCTTGGTGTGGTTTTCTCCATCCTCCTTCTAAAACCTTCTGTGTTTTAACCCCAAACCCTCAAACACAAATTGACGCTGGTGCATCAGATTTCCCTCCCAGCACCCCGGACCGGAGCTCTGGGCAGCTCTGCCCCTCCCAACCTCACTATCCCTGCCCCAGCTTCTCCCTGTTCGGGAGCAGAGCCCAGCCCAGCTCCCTGATCCCTGTCCCTGTGCTTGCACACCCACCTGGCCCACGCAGGCTGGGACCCGCGTGCCCCACGCGCACCAGGAACTCCTTCTGGGCTTGTGCTGCCACACATCCCCCCCTCCCATCCCAAAGCGGGGCACGGAAGCATCCCTGGTCCCCACTGGTGTGTCTGGGGGCTGCATCCCTGGTCCCCACTGGTGTGTCTGGGGGCTGCATCCCTGGTCCCCACTGGTGTGTCTGGGGGCTGCGTGACAAGGTGGGGGTACAGGGCTGGCTCTTGTGGCCCGCGGGGAGCCCCGGCTGCAGCAGGCCAAAGCACGAGCAGGAGGGAGCAGCAGAGACATCAAAGCACGGACTGACCACAGCCCCTGCTCCTCACCCCTCTGTGTCGCTGCAGGGGAGGAGGGAGAGGATTCAGGAGGGAAGATGATCCTGGGGAGAAGGGAGGGGTGAGGGGAAGCTGTTTTAGTATTTAGGTTTTTATTTCTCATTATCCTGCTCTGATTTGGTAACAAACTAATTTCCCCAAGCCCAGTCTGCCTGCCCGTGATGGCCACGGCTGGGAGATTTCTCCCTGCCCTTATCTTGCCCCACGAGCCCTCTGCTCCATTTTCTCTCCCCCTCAGCTGAGGACAGAGCAATGGAGAGGCTCGGGGGGCAGCCGGTGTGCAGCCCGGGTCACCCCAGCACTGCACATGAACAGAACACAACAGAGGACGTGGGAGAAAGGGAGCAAGAGACTGCAAAATAATAAATAATCATCGAAAAAACTAGGGCACAGCAGTGTCACTGGCTTTTGATGTTTCCCTCTCATCCTGCCCTGCCTCTTCTCCCACTAAAAGGGAACACTGCAAGGTGGGAAGGAGCTCCAGAGCAAGAGGGACACAGAGCTGTGTCTGTGCAGAAGCACCAGCAGGATTACAGATAAATATTGAAGCTATCAAAGAAGCTTAAGGGATTTAGGAACCCACTCCCCATTATTATCCTCACTGGGGGAGGGGCAGCGATCTCTGCAGCCCTACAGCAAACACCAGAACCGTGCTGACTTCAGACAGCCTGGCTGCAAGTGCCCCTCATTTGCCGGACAGGGGAGAAGTGACAAGTGTGGGGTTTGTGGGCGCTGCAGAGAGGCCAAGCTCCGTGAGATCCCACGGAAAACGCTACCAGGGCATCCCTGAGCGGCAGGGCCAGTCCCAGCACTCGGGCAGGAGGAGTGGGCTGGGATCCATCCCTCACTGGATCCATTCCTCACTGGATCCATCCCTCACTGGGATCCATCCCTCACTGGATCCATCCCTCACTGGGATCCATCCCACCGGGACCCATCCCACACTGGGATCCATCCCTCACTGGATCCATCCCTCACTGG
>WBMY01004187.1:16528-58803 GCA_013397315.1 Donacobius atricapilla | reverse complement strand
CGCGAAGCGGCGGGCCGTTTGTCCCTCGGGTGATGGCACCGGAGCAGCGCCGGCTCCTGGCGCCTCCTCTCCTCCCTTCCCCGGCTGATCACCTCCTCCTCCTCCTCGGGAGCTGCTCCCTCGGCAGAGAGCGGCTCCAGGCACGTCAGGAGCCGGGAGCGGCCGGCAGAGCCCCCCCGCCGGCAGCGCGGCGCTCCCGGNATGGGGTCTTAAAATAAAGCCGGGGGGCTGGCGAGGCTCTGGTGAGAGGATCAGGGAGGATCAACCAACACCAACAACGGGAAGAGCAGTTGGGGTGGAGAACTATTTATAGAACAAAAGCAAGGGGAAAATAAAAAAAAAAAAGGACAAAAAAAAAACCCAAAGAAAAAAGAAAAAGAGAACAAAACAACCCTGCAGGGGAGCCATGACGCTCCCCAGCTCCCTCTGCACAGCCGGGCTCTGCCCAGGAGCCACCACGTCCAAGAGGCCTCAGCTGCCACGGGAGGGAGCAACACTAAAAATGCCCATTTAGAGCCAGAGCTGGGCTCCAAAGCTGCGGAATGCTCCGAGATCCAAGGGACGCAGCTGTCCCAGGCAGCCCCACAAACACTGGGAATGGGGGAAGGGGGCTCAGCTGCCTGGGCCCAGCTCCACGGCCAGTGGGAGCACCCAGACCTGCAGCTGGAGCTGGTTTGGGGGATCAGGCGGGAAACAGCCCCTCTCAAACCCAGCCAACCACGCCAAAGGGAGGAGGAGTGAGAACTGGGGGCAGGGAGGGGGGAAATCCCAATAAAACACTTCCCCAGCCCTCGGCAGGAGTGTCCCGAAATACAAACCCTGAGTCACCAGAGCTCAGACTGCACAGGCAGCACCTACACTGCCACAGGCTGCAGACACGGAGGTGGGAACTCATCCCACCCCGCTCAGACACCTGTGATGGAGCTGCTCACCCAGACTGCCTCAGAACTCACAGATCTGCATCCCAAAGCATCTCCTCTCCCTTCTCCCGGGACCCCAGAGCAGCAAGGCAGGTGCAGGGATCCTCCTTCCTGATCTCCAGGTGTCCAAATAAAACAGAGGGAGCAGATCCAGGGAATCTGCGGCAGAACCATTCAGCACCTGGGAGTCAGGAAGCCCAAACCAACTCTGCCCCAGTTTGGCACCAGGAGCCATCACTGGGCAGCCACATCCCTGCTCCAGCCCCACAGCTCATTCCCCAGCAGCACTGGGGGTGACCAAGCCCTGAGACACCTCCAGAGACCCCCAACCAGTCCCAGATGGAAATGGTGAAGAGAAAACCCCCGTGGACATAACAGGAGGATTTATCACCAGTCAGCAAGAAGTATTTTCCTGAGTCCCAATAACTGCACACCCAGCAAAGCCAATTTCCAGCAAACAGAGTTAAAAAAGACAAGCCACGTATGAGTTTATTTCGAAGGACTCTCAAGCTCCAGTCTCTGAGTTTCTGTTAAGAGGTTTCAAGCATTACAAAGTGATTTTCCCTTCCCAGGGTTATAAACCAATTAGATAAAGACCAAGTTAATCCCTTATTGTGTCCAAAGAGGCACAAGCAGACACCAAACACAGAGATTAGTCCCTCCCTTTAAGCACCCGCGTTTGGGCAGCTGGGGGAGCACCCCAGGGCTGAGGCAAAGCCCAAACCCAGGAGCAGAGAGCCCCTGGCTGCAGCAGGGCTGCACGGGGGGCTGCCCTCACCCTGCAGCACCATCCTCCTCCTGAACCCTCCCCAGGTGACTTCAGCCAGAGTCATCTGAGTTTACCTGCACTTGGAACGAGAGCAGTTCAGAGCCTCACGCAGAGGGAAGCCAGGGCAGTGATTCAGAGCCGTTTTTGTGCTGGTTTTTCACCTGATATTCCCTCACCCCTGGCCAGAGGCAGCTGGGGGGGCTCGGGCCAGCTGAGGACAGCAGCCGATCCCAGCCCTGGATCCCTCACTGAGCACGTGGACCCTCCATGGATAAAACACCCCAATCCCAGCAGGAACACCAGTGACAGACCCTGAACAGCCACAGCCTCACGTTCCTGTCTGAGCTGGGCTCCTCAAGCTTCCACCCAAAACACAGCTTTGGCTGCAGAGCCTCCCCTGACCAGGCCACCCCAAATCTCTCGTTGTCAAACACCAACTGGAAGAAAAAAAAATCACCAAGAGATTAGGGATTAAAACCACAGACATTAAACTTGAAATTAAACCCAGACATTCACCTGGGGCAGGAGAAGCCATTCCCACATGCTGAAGGTTCCTGTTCTGCCAGGGCCATCCTGGAGGAGCTGCTCCCCACAGAGCCTCCTCCAGCAGAGCTGAGCCAGTGGGGGCTTCGTTCAGCACACCCGGGGTGAATCTGCAGGGGCAGCGGTGCCACCCCGAACTTGGGACCAGCCAGGGATGTCCCAGCACAGGCCAAAGCGAACAGAAATCCCGGATGGATTTCCCTGGTGCTCTGCCCATGAGATCTAGGAAGGAGCTGTCCCCTGCCCGCCCTGTCACTTGTGCCTGAATTCCTGCCAGGCTTTAGGGGACTGTCCCTCCCCACGGCCAGAGAAGCCGCTGCTTTGTGTGGGGCTGGGATGAGGAGTGAGCGGATCCCCGCTGGCTGTGGCTCTGTCCCCACCCTGCTCCCCTGGGATGGGACACGGCTGCGGCACAGGAGGTTGTGTGTCCCTGCAGGGAGGGGCCAGGGCTGTCCCTGTGTCCCCCAGCCCCGTCCCCAGCCACAGCCAGCACCGGGCATGAGCCCAGAGCTCCCTCTGCCCCGGCCCCACAGCCCCAGGATGACAGGAGCAGCCCCCAGTGCGGATTTCCCCTGCCAGCCTCTGTCCACCCCCGGCCAAGCCCTGGTGTGAAACAGCTCCGAGGCTTCCCGGGAGGGGCGGCTCCTGTGCAGGGCCTGGCAGCTGCAGCTGCTGCAGCTTTGGCTTTTAGAACCCATCAGCAAAGGCTTTTCAGGGAGGTGCCCTGCCTGTGCCAGTGCCCCTGCGCGGCACCGCCAGGACCAGCCCCAGCTCTGCCCAGGTGGGCCCCAGGGGAGGAGGGTTTCTCACCTCCTCCCTTTTCCCACCCCATTTCAGGAGGGACAGCTCAGACCCCAACACAGCAGAGGCACAACAGGCTGGGATTTGTTCTCCCTACCCAGAGCAGCTCCAAGACAAAGAACAAAAGTTGTACAACAAATTTATGCAAAATTGAGGTTAAAACAGCCCACAGGAGCCTGACCTGAGCACCCCTCCCCAGCCCCAGGAAAGCATCCCTCTTCCTCTTCAGGCTGGAATCTTACACAGCCACACCAAGATCTCCCAGAGCACCTTCTGCTCCTCAGGAACAGTTAGGAGCCACCTGCCAACCTCAGCCAGGACCCCACACCTTGGGAGAAGCTTTGGTCCAACAGGCTGGACCAGGGTGGAGGATGATCTGGGCACAGCTCTGGGCTCTGCTCCTCAGGCTGAGCTGGGGCTGGGCCAGAACTCCACCCTGGGATTGGGGCACCTGGAGTGCTCTGCGTGCCAGGAATGACCTCCCACGCTCCTGGGGGGGGAGATGGTTCCTCCTACCCCTTCCCCTGAGGTGATCCTTCCCTCAGGAGGAGGCAGCAGGGCTGTTTCACCCCTGCTGCTCCCCAGGGACGTGCAGGGGGAACGCAGAGCCCAGGCTGCAGGACAGGGGGGAGCTGCTCCAAGAACAGCAGGAAGGGAGGGCTCAGTGCCACAGAGGTGTGGTGGGAGACACAGGCTGGCTGGGCAGTGGAAATGCCTCAACAGCTCCGTAAATCACCCCCTGCAGCTGCCCAAGGACTCCAGCGAGGCCTTGCAAACTTACGTGTGAGCCTTTGCTTACATGAAGATTTTAACAATACTTGAAAATGAACCCTGAGTAATCCAGTGCAAGGGTTGTCCCCGAGCAGTGGCTGGTGCTGTCCTGTGGGACACAGGCTGGCACAGCTGTCCCTCAGGGTGGCACCGGGCTCCTGCATCCAGCAGGACTCAGCCTTGGTGCAGGAGAGGACCCAGCGAAGAGGAGCTCTGCACTTTCTTCTGGCACCACACTAATCCTCCAATTCAGCCTCCTTTTTGCTGCTGGGAACAAAAAAGAGAAAGTAGGAATTAGTTTTAAAAAAAGCAGAAGCCAACAGGCAGAAGCAACTGGCTCAACTTGGTGAGCTTGAACTCCTGCACCTCAGGGGACCAGCCACAGATTTACCTTGAACTGGCACCCACTGGCCCACCTTATGTAAGAGTGGGGGACTCTGACCCTCCCCAAGAGCTGGGGGCCAAAACCAGCTCCCTGCAGGTATTTCTGTTCACCCTCAGGTCACATCTGTGGGCGTTAGTGCTTTGCTTATGACCAGTGCTGAAAAAAGACCAAATCCCCTCTGTCCTCCCCCAGCTCAGGACACGGCGCTGTCGGAAGCAACGTGGCCAGGGGAGCAGAAATCACCTTCTGCAGGCAGCACATGTCCTGAGCTCGCCACTGAGCTCACCTTGTTACCCTGCCTGTACCTTTAATGCCATTACTGCAGCTCATGCCACCGGCAGATCGCCTTTTGCCCACACACCCACCTCTCTGGGCTGGCAGGGACAGCCTGCAGCACCTCCACCGGAGCACAGGGCTGCTTCCGAAGGTACTCCCTGGACCTAATGTCAGCCTGGAACCAAGGAGGAGAAGGAGTGAGCGTGGGCTGAGCAGCCTGCCTGGTGCCCCATCCACCCTGCTGCCGGCACATCCCGCCAGGAACACTGGATGGCTCAGCCAGGCAGAGCCTGGGGCAAGGAGAGCACCAACCACACCCCAGGACTTTAGAAAGCGTTGCTGGGCATTTACTGGGCGTTCTTGCCCCCACCCTGAGGTGTTTGCTCAGCCCTCTAGTGCTGCAGGACACCAGCAGCAGACCCTTGATGCCACAAGCACATCCCGGGCCCTTGCACAACTTTGGGGCCTGGCAGTTGATTTTTACAGCCCTTCAAAGTTTCTTCCTCTTTGAGAAACTTCTTTCCCCAACGCACTGACTGCCATTTCCGAGCAGCTGCTGTGCCCACCTCAAAGGCAGAGCGTCCCTCCCCACCTACAAAGCAGGATGTGACCTTCCCAGCTGGAAAAGCTTCACAGTGTCTGGTGACTCAGAAATTGGGTTAACACATCCCCGGGGACTGTCCTTGAAGCATTTGCTGCTCTCCACCCTGTGCTGCTCCCGAGGAGCCTCTCCTGCAGCCCTGGCAGCCCCCAGGCCCCTCACCCCGAGCCCTTGGTGGAGGCTGTCTGCTGCTGGAACCTGCTCCACAACTGCAGAGCCTCCTGCCAGCTGAGGAGGAGAGAGTTACATAAGGGGTGGTTTGTTTGGGAGATTTTTTTTTCCCTTCTCTCTATAATTGGACAGTTTCATAACCGAACTGACAAATAACTTTGATCACTCTTCAGGATAAGTGATTACGTGACGGATTTTATAACCAGGGAAGGAGGCTGCTCAATAGTCCCCACAGGGAGACCAGGGAGCAGGAGGCACAGCTACCAACTACTTTTCCAGGGAAGGAAAAACCCCAACCACGTTCTGCTGAGAGCTTGATGAGGTGGCAGTTCCCAGGCAGGGCTCACTCCTAACAGCACTGGAGTCAGCTTAAGGCAGTGATTAACCACGGGCTAATCAATAAGATGGATCACTGTCCTGCAATAATCCTCACAGATTTGGGCTATTTTCAGACGGGATGAGTGCTGGCTGTGGAAATGCTGCTTGGCCTGTTACCCGAGGGGCACAGCAGCCTTGGAGGGGGTGCACCAGAGGGAGCTGCGGTCTCAGGGCAGCAGGGACTGATGTCCAGCCCCAGAGGAGAGGCTGATGCCCTCTTCCGAGGGCAAGTGTTCCATGTTTCACAGAGGGTGCCCGCCCTGGGGGGCTGGCTGCCCTCGGGCTGTGCCAGCAGCCCCCTCCTGTGCCAGCGCAGACCCGCCGGGCACGGGGCCAGGGGCAGCTGAAGGAAGCACCAAGTGAGCAGGAGGCTGGTGAGCAGCCAAGCAGGAACCTGACCCGGCGAGAGCAGAGCAGGCTCGCGGTGCAATCCCCGGCAGCTGGAGAGTGGCACCAGCCTCTGTTCCCTGCTGTGCAGAGGGAACCTGGGAAGGAGCAGGAGTGTGGCCAAGCACCAGGGAAGGGGCTGACCTCTGCCAGGAGGCAAGGGCAGCTCCCTCAGCAGGGCCTGGGAGCGTTCCAGGGCCACTCAGGGTGAGTGCTGTGCTGATGATCCTGGGATGGCAGCTCCTGCCTACCCCAGCTCCTGCCAGGGAGCTCCGAGGACAGCTCTGTGCAGGACCTGAGCAGGGAGCACAGCTCTCCTGGCTGGGCCTGGCACTGGCACGTGGAGCAAGGAGTGAGTGGGATGTAAACACTGATTGCAGGTGACAAGGGAAGTTCATCCCTCTGCTTCCTCCGAGAGATCTCACTTCTCTCATCTGCACCACAGCCAGTTCCTTGGCAGCACAGCCACACTGTGGGCTGAATGCAAATGGAACCCTTCCTGATCCCTGCCTGGATAATGCTGCATTCCCAGGAAGCACCACATCCCCTAAAGCAGGAGGCTGAGCTCCCACAGCAGCTGCACTGCACATGCTGCCCTCACACAAACCTCAGCAGCTGTGGGCAGCTGAGCCCTCACAGACTATTGCCTTCCCAGGCCTGCCAGAGCTTCCACACCAGCGCCTGATGATCCACAGGTCTTTCCTGACACTGGGAAATCTGTAAGCACTTCTCCTATCAGGTCTGCAATTTCTGGAGACAACCCATGGCAGGATTCTCCACAGCCTCCTGCTTCCTGACTCTGGCTGCAGGTGCTCAAGAGCTGAGGCTTTCAGCTCTACCTGTGCCAAGAGCTGTGGCAGTCACCACACAGAGGAGGCACAGCAGGGACAAGTCCCTTGGAAAGGCTGAAGTGTCATCTCCTGCCATTTCTCTAGAGTAAACCCCCTCCCCTGCTGAACTTTTCATCCCTCTGTAAGAAAAGTGATAATAATTCATTCCATCACTCTAAGGAGAAGGTCACAGCGAACTGGAGGAGTCTCCGAACATGAGCAAATCCTGGAGCTGGCTGGAAGCAAAATGGGGGTGATGAAAAGCTCCAAGACACCTTTTTGTTTCCAAAAGGAATGCTTCTCCCTTCCCTTTGAACACGCAGAGCTGCAGAGCTGGCTCGGAGCTCTGCAGAGGCATCTGTGCCTGGCTGGAGCAGGTTACATAAGGAGCTCCAGCAGCCTCCTCCGGTCTGGCAGGTACTGGGGCTGAGACTGGAAACTGCAGCTCTGCCATGGACACCCCAAGGCGTGTTTTGCTCCAAGGACTTAGGATTTTGGGCTGGTTTATAAGTAGAGTCTCATTTCCAGGGAACACTGCAGCTCTGGAGCAGCACCCAGTGGGGCCTGCTCAGGCGGGCACACCCCTGACCCCACCAGCCTGGCACAGCAGCGATGCCAACGGGCTGTCCCAGGGCAGTGTTAGGGACAGGGACACGCAGGCAGGCCCTGGGGTCACTCCTGGCTCTGGGCTGTGGAGCCATCAACAGCAGAGTGATCCCGGGGAGAAGGGAAACACTTGCCAGGCCACAAGTGCCAGAGGCTTTGAGCTTCTCCAGAGCCTTCCCCCAAGTTCTGCCGCGATTTAAAACCAGCCAAGGCTGAGCCTCGGCGGCGGCTGCAGCTCGGGGACAGCGATGCAGTGCTGTCACCTGCTGGCTGGTGGCTCCGTGCGGAGTGCGGCAGCGGGGAAAGGCCCAGAGGAGCAGCACTGCGGGCTCTGCTGGGCTCCAAGCGCCCGGGAAAGGGCATTCCCAGCCCCTGGGGATTGACACCAGCGCCGCAGCAGCTGCCTGCAGAGAGGAGGCAGGGGATCAGTCAGGCTGGGGCGGCAGGCAGGGCTGGGAATGCTGCCGGGCACTGCCTCAGGAAGGATCAGTGAGCACCACCACGGGCCGAGGGAAGAGCCCGGCAGGAGGGTGTCAGAGCAGAGCAAAGCGAGGCCCAGGAAGGCCCCGGGGCCCGGCAGACCCCGCTGCCCGCCCGTGCTGCCCCCCTGGGGCCGTACCTGCCGGATGGGCTCGGGGATGCGGAAGCGGCAGCAGGCCCTGACCAGGCGCACGGCCGTGCCCAGGCTCACCCGGTGGCCCACGGAGACGTACAGGGGCTTGGAGCTGTTGTTGTAGCTCCGCAGCACCTGGACAGAGAGAAGGGAGAGGTCAGGCACTGGAGAGGCTCCTGTGAACACAGCCGGAGGGGCAGTGGAATTAGGAGCCGGCCGGAGCCCACGGGTGGGGTGGTGGCTCTGTGCTTGCAGCTCCCAGCTTTCCGGAACTTTCTCCATCCCAGAGTCTCCTCCAGGGTCTGCGTGTGCCCCGTGCCCCCCCCAGACGCCCGGGGCTGCTCTGGGATGCAGGGAGCTGTGCCAGTCGGGGCTGACAGCACACACAGGAAGTGTCTCACAGCTGCCTGTGCCCGCTCTGCTCGGAGGCAGACGCTCCCAGACTGATCCCGGGAAGCTGCCAGGGAACTGGCACCTCTCCCAGACTGCAGCTCACCATCCAGGCTGCTGGAGCAGCTCGGCTGCCACAGCACGGACGTGAATGCTCCCAGCACTTGGGCTGCCAGCTCCCTACAAGCACCTGAGCCCTCAGGAAGGGGCCAGCAGTGTCACTGGGCACCTGTTCACACCTGCCTTCCTGCAGGGGGTCACTGAGACAGCCCCAAGGGAGGGACAAGTGGCCAAGTGACAGCTTACCATGCCCAGGACCTTCCCCGAGGTGCCTGTCAGTGGGAACGTCTCTCCTGACCTCTGCAGGGAACGAACCTAGGGATAAACACACACAACGTCAGGCCATCAGCACGTCTGTGGCTGTCCAAATTCCCTCGGGATGTTAAAAAGCAGGACCAAATCCCAGCCTGGCCCAACCTGTTCCATGTGCAGCTCATCCCTGACCAAGCCATCCACGTGCAGGAGGTTCTTGGCCACGCCAATGCACGGCAGGTCCGTCAGGACTCCGAGGTGACAGGCTGTGCCAAATCCTGCCAACAGGGAGCCACTGTAGCCACAGGAGGCCGGGGAACAGGAATGCCAAGGAGCAGCACAGGGAGCAGGAGCGCAGGGCTCTCCAGGAACAGCCTACCTCTGGGATGGAGCAGGCCATTCCCATCTACCAGAAGCACCTGAAAAAGCCAGAGCAGCAATATTATTTCCTGGGCACTGAGAGCACTCCAAGGAGCAGCCAGGGATGCTGGCTGTGGGGGAAGGAGAAATCTCCCCTGGTTCCTCAGTTCTCCCTGTAAGGCTCTTCCTGCCCGTGGCTGACCCTAAAGCAGCAGCAGTGTGGGACTGGCAGTGCCCTGCACACACCACGGGGCTCCCACTGCAACGGGGGGCCTGGCTGTTCCCAGCTCCACGTCCCTGCTCCCTAAGGAAAGGGAAAGGAGGCTCCACCACAGCTCTGACCGTGCCCCTGCCGCCCCACCAGCTCAGGCTCCGCAGGGAGAACACCTTTCCCAGGATTCTGCAGCCAGGACACCCCAACTCGGGACAAGGGAAACACACCACACCTGAGGCTGCAGCTGGGGCTCCTCCTGCTGAAGTCTCTGGACAGCTTCCACCAGGACAGGGACCTCTCGGAAGGCCAAGAATCCGGCCACGTACGGGGCACTGACGGCCACCATGCGGCAATCCTGGTACAGCACCTGGGGCAGGCACACACAGCACCCCGGCATGCTCCAGAGGCTCCTCCTCTGCTTCCTGCCCTCTGCTCATCCCTAGTAAGCCCAGGGACAGGGTACAGGAAACAGTGCAAGGCAGCACAAAACTTGCAGGGCAACTGCCTTGCCCTGCAGATCACAGCAGGACTTGAGATTCAGCTCATTAAAATCCCAGCAGACAACATCAAACTTTATTCCTCTGCTTGTTAGAGCTTTTACAGCTAAAGATAATATTTTTATCGTTTTGAAAGCTGGGAAAGAGACTAAACATCTTTATTAGATCAAGTCAAATGACCATGAGATGTGAGATCTATGGCAGCTTTGGAAAAGCTTTCCTGTGTCACAGCCCATGTTATCAGCTGATTCCCAGCAAGAGCTCACACACGGGACCCTGCACTGGAGCACTGCCACCACCTCCCTCTGCCCATGGGCAGCAGCTCCCCAAACAGGCACTGCAGCTCCTCTGGAGCCTGGCTGAGCTCCCAGCCACCCCACAAAACTCCTGCAACTGGGAGCTGTTGGCACCCCACCTCCCGAAACTTCTGTCTAAATCCTTACACGAGTTTTCCTGTTTGTCTTTCCTGGGAACACACTTCTACAAGGTTTGCTGAACACACACACAATCATGGAATGGTTAGGTCCGGACTGACTTAAAGCCCATCCCATTCCACCCCTGCCATGGCAGGGGCACCCCAGGCTGCTCCAAGCCCTGTCCAGCCCGGCCTTGGGCACTGCCAGGGATCCAGGGCAGCCACAGCTGCTCTGGGCACCCTGTGCCAGGGCCCCACCACCCTCGCAAGGAAGAATTTCTTCCCAAAATCCCACCTAAAGCTGCCTTCCCGCCCCGTGGCTGCGGCACTGCCCGGGACGGGCGCTGCCCGTGGTACCTGCAGAGCCGGGTAGCTGAGCACGACCAGCGAGGCGCAGGCACGGCTCTCGTCCCCCTTGATGTAGGATAAATCCACACCTCCCACTCTCTCCAGCCCGGTGAAATGGGGATCCTTCTGCCACTCCTCGGTGTCCTCCTCCACCACGCTGGCCTTCAGCCGGGCCTGCTCCCTGCGGGGCCGCCGCGCTCAGAGGGGCCCGGNATCCCTCCCGGCACCGATCCCTCCCGGCACCGATCCCTCCCGGCACCGATCCCTCCCGGCACCGGACGCGGAAAGAGCCGGGAGCGCCCGCGGGAGCTGAACGAGTTTATTGGGAAGGGCCGCGGGAGAGGCCGGCGCGGGGCGCGGGCTCAAGGCAGGGAAGGAGCCGCGGCCCTCAGGCTCCCTCCTCCCGGCCCGGCGCTGGGCAGGAGCCGGCTCTGCAGCCCGGTGCTGACAGCCCCGTGCCAGCAGGAAGGTATAAACATAAACGCTGTACCAGCACCAGGGCACCATGGTTTGTAAAAAAACAAAAAGTCCTTCATGTTCCTCCAGTGGCTCTGGGGCTGTGATGATCCAGGGTTCACACGGAGCTGCTGGGTCTGTATTACCCTCCTCCTCCTCCTCCTCCACGGCCACCTCTCCTCTTCGCATCTGGTGTAAAAGCAACAACCCCAAACCCAAAGAACAACCAACAAACCCCAAAGAAATGCCCAAAGTTCCAGAAGCCCCGACACGGGTGTTGTGGCAGGGTCCTGTCCTAACTGTCCCTGTGCTCTCGCTTGAAGACAGCGGCTGCTTTCCAGGTACCAGTGGCATGAGACAGCAGAATCTCATCTGGGAATGCATCTTCCAGCTCCAGAGCTAATTCAGAGTCTTTGGCATAAAGGTAAGGCAAGAGTGATTCCTTCAGGCTGGAAGGCAGAGCAGAACAGCATTAACATGAGTGCACTGCACCACCCAAAATACGCAATATCCACAATTTAACGGGTGTAGGTGTAGTGAGAAGGGTTAAAGAGCCAGCTGGAGGCACAAAACCCAGCAAGGGGAGGCTGCAGGGCAGAGCTGAGCTCTGGGGCTGAGCTGTGCCTGTGCAGAGCTGAGTGTGCCTGTCCCTGAAGGATGGGCTTGATGATCATGGAAGATTTTTCCAGCCTTAATGAGTTTGTGATTCTGTTATTAATTTTTTTATCCAAGTGCCTGCAGAAGTTCTTGTGTTTCTGCCCTGGACTACTCTTGCAGTGTTCCAGCAGTGTCACCTAGAGAGCCTGCGTGAGAGGGGAGTGACGCCTGCCAGAAATGAGTTTGGACATTCCTACTGCTGCTGGTTGGGCCGTGTCCCCCAGCTCACACATGTGCCAAGGGAACTCCCATTCCGTGCATGCTCAGAGGCAGAGAAGCTTCAGTTAACAGCAACTGTGGTGGGTTTGGGCATGTAACTCCTACCTCCAGCTGGGTCTGAATTCCTCCACAGCTTGGACACGTCTCAGCTTCAGGATGATCATTTCATGGAGCTCCTGCAGGAAGGTTTCCAGCCTGGAGTGGACCAGGAAGGTGTGCAGGAGCTTGGCAAGCTCTGGGGTGAGCTCTTCTTTGTAGTCTGGACTGACATCTGCAAAAGGATCCTAAAAATGCAGCGAGGGGAGAAAAAAGCCGAACACACGTTTGAGCAGCTGCAGGCAGAGCAGAGCAGAGCAGAGCAGGTCAGGCAGAGGTGCTGGGCGTTCCATACCCTGCCGAGGCGCAGCAGCTGCTCAGATTTGCGGGCACACAGGAGCTGCCACAGGGCCATGCTGTGTCTGAGCTGGCACCGTCTGAGGGCCTGGAAGAGAAGGACATTTGTGGATGTGAGGGATGTCCTTGGAGCCTGCCCCCAGCCTGCCCTGCCCAGAGGGGGCTCAGCACAGAGCTCACCCAGACCCTTAGCCTGGGTGGAGCCCATCTGCCCTCAATAATCCAGTTTTTGATATCACAACAGGCAGTGGGAAAGTGAGAGGGCTCTGTCACCCAGGCTGGATTCAGCATGAACCAGGGCAGATTTTATCCTGTGAGAATCTGAGCTTTGCCCTCAGGACTCACCTGCAGCACGTGGGGGTTTGTCTGATCCCTCATCTGCAGAACCTGCTCGATGTATTCAGTCAGAAGCATCTCAGCGTTCTCACCAGCCATGGCCAGGAAGCCCAGGGTGATCTCAGTGAGGGACAGAGCATCACACACATCGCTGTAGGACTGCAGCTCTCCACTGATCATGCTCATCACAGAACTGGGCAGAGCACTCTGAAAACCATGAAGTCACAGTTAATATTATTTTAGAGCCATTTCTTTTTCTGTTCAAATTGCTCAAGTCGTGGAAGACAACAGAGCCCCAGATTTAGGAAGCTGAAATGCTGAACTAGCTCCCTTTTCTTTGGAAATCCTGACTGACAGCGCAAGGCCAGACTGCATGTAGGCAAGGCATGCCCAGAAATCAGCAGACAAGCCTTTGGATGGACAAGGCAAGGGACAGAAAACCCTTGGAAAAGCAGGGGTTTATTTCAGGCTTGCCCTGCTTCCTGCAGTGCAGAAACCCACCTGCTCCAGCTTGTTCCTGACATCACTGAACAGCTGCTCGTAGTTCCGGTCATGTCTGTACACCAGGGTGGGGATTCCCTGCCAGGACAGAAACCCACGGATGTGAAGCTCTGGAACTCTGCTCCCAGTGCCCTCCTGGCTGCACAGCCCCTGCCCGTCCTACCGTCAGCGTGATGAGTGGCTTCCCCTGCAGGAACTTGCTGATCACTTGCTGCTGGATCCTCTCCAGATCAAAGTCCTGCAAGGTCTCCCCTCCCTTCTCCATGCTGTACTGGCAGTTGGACAGGATCAGAGGGATCAGGTCCTTCTCCACCCCGTAACTGATCACGTGCAGCTCGGCCACTTCTGAGGGGCTGATCAGGTACCTGCAGGGAGCACAGGGCCTCTGTGGAGCAGGGAGAGCTGACTGGGAGGCAGCAGGAAACGCAGCAGAGCCCCAGGAGTGGAAGAGCAGCGCACCTGTCATCCTCCTTGACGTGCCTGTTGACGGAGTGCACGAAGTCGTTGTGCAGCCCGATGAGGTAACTGGCCAGGGCCGTGGAGCACAGGCCCAGCCCCTGCCGCCGCGGCAGCAGCACCTCCAGCCTGCTGTCCAGGCTCAGCTCGGCATCACAGTAGTCTTTAGGCAGCTTGATTTCCCCTGGAATACAGACAGCAGCGTCTGAGGAGGCCCAGAGCCAGCCCAGGCTGAGCCAGGGCAGGAGGAGGTACCGAACCTGAGAAAAGCCGTGCTCTCGGCGTTAGGGACAAGCACAAAAGGGAACAAGTTCAGGTGAGAATACTACAACAGGGAAACAAGTTCTTCCCCTTGTACCTAGATTCTTAAAATTCAATGGCCATGCTCATTTTTGAGGATATGCCTCAGTATCAGTGATGGGAGGAACCTGAATTTAGAACAAGGAGGAGGAGCAGGGCTGGGAAAGAAGCTGCTCACCGTTGGTGTCCAGGGAGCTCCTCAGCTTGTTCCAGACAGACAGAAACACATTCACTCTCCTCTCCAACAGGTCCCTCATCACATCTGAGAAACAACAGAAAGATAAATCCATGAAACACCTTTTCCTGGGGAAATTCTCCAATACAGGGATCTTCAGAGCACACCACTGAACTCCAGGCAACTGCTCAAGAGACTGAACAGACACCAAACACCTTTCTAAAGGTATCAAATGGAGTCATTTGCTTGGTTTGTTATTTTTCCATTATTGTCTGCTCCTGGCCCAGGTCACAAGGATGGATTGGTCCTTGGTCTGATCCTGCATGACCTTTATGTACTTTTCCATTAGCACTTAAGAACATCAGTAATTGTACTTATATACAATTGAAGGAGTTGCTACAAATTTCATGAAAGGAAGACTTATTCCACTCTTTAGGCAAACCTTGCACTAGGGCTGAGCTTAAAATGCCCTCAGAACCACTGCTGCACTGCACAGAGCTCCCACCCCTCATAAAAAATCTCCTGTACTTAATTCCCTTTAAAGTAACCTGGTAACCTTTCCAACCCTATCCAGGCCTCCAGTTCATTCAGGTGAGAGTTAAAAAGAAAAGGTGAGTTTTCCCCTTTGCTTTCAACTGGACAATCCAGCACTTTCTGTTTCATAAATTACAATTTTGGCGGAGTCTCCTCACCTGAGTGTGGTTCCCTGAGGAACTCCCTGATGGAGCAGTGTTTGACCTCTGCTGTGTTCTGGAATCGCCTCACCAAATCTCTCTGCAGAGCCAGAATCTCTGGTAGGAATTTCACCAGCCTCAGCTCAGTTTCCTGGAAGAGGAAGGGGAACCTGTGCGTAAGGCTGTGCTTGGACAAACCACTTGGAAATACTTCTATGGAATTATTTCTTAAACTTTTAAAAGACAACAAGATCTTCCATGTTCATTCGCAAGATCACAGCAAGTACTGAGACTAAAGAAACTGGATAATCCAGACGTGGTTTAGTCCTGGGCCATCCCAGGCTCTCATCCCTGTGCCACCCTCACCTTCTGCAGGAACTTCCAGAGGAGAGGGACGGTGTCCTTGGCATTCTTCTGCTGCACAACGTGGCCCAGGTTCTCCACTGAAACCCTCTTGCGGCAGCTCCACATCTTGGAGTGGTGGATGTGGCTGTCCCGTGGCAGCTGGGACAGGAATGTAGCTGGGTCCCCATACACTATTTGCACTATGAGGTTGGAAGAGATTCTCTCATCCTCTTGTATCTGTCGGTTTAACTTCAGAAGCTTTTTATCCAAATCCTGCATTAAAAAACCCACAAATTATTGGATATTGTGAAATACCTTCAACTGAGCTAAGCCATTTCTGCTTTTCCAGCTACACAAATTCATCCCAGAATGATGATGAATTGGAGTCTCAGACTCCCATTTCCCCAGGTAGAATAAAGGTGGCTGATCCCTAACCTGCAGCTGTGCCACGGATGGGTTGGCTTTAGGAATAGCCAGGTGAAAAGTGCAGCAGAGATACTACAGCACATCAGATTTCCAGTGGATTTTGAACTGCTCAGCCACTGACTCTGTACAGCAGATTTCTCACCTTCAGTTCAGGAAGAATAATTGTGTTTGCAGCACTATCTTCCCATCTGTTTCTCTTCTCCTTGGTGGAGAGAACATCATCAAAGTGCACCAGCCCTGCAACAGGAATATTTCACCTCTTACATCTGCAACATTTCAGTGAAAAGAAAGCACAGATTCACAGGTCCTAGAAGTTAACTGAGTATCTTGGTCCTGCTGGAGAGTGACACCCAAACATCACACAGTGATCCAGGTTTCCAGGAGCTTCAGCCAGTCATTCATGTGAATGAATGATGGGGACATTTATACAACTCCTTCATAACCCCAGAAACATTGAACAGATTGTCCAATGTCAGACCACGATCAATGACAGACTGAAGCTTGGAATACTGGCTGGTGCTGTCCCACACTCCAAATATGGGGTATTTACACAAATGTCTCTGTGCCACAGTGACCCCAGATCCCACCATGAACCCCACTGTGCCATCCTTCTTTTTCCAGAGAACTTCTGGGAGTCACCGAGGGGCAGCACGGAACAGGGACCGCACCCAGCCCGAGCTGCTGTGCTGGGAGAGCAGCCCTGCTCGAGAGCTGCAAGCTCTGGCCATCTGTCATGACCTTATTTTGTCAATAATTCATTTTCAGAGCTATTGACTGCACCAAACCTTGCAAACCCCATGTACTTGCTGATAGAAGCAAACAGCCAAAAATTCTTCCCTCCCCACAATAAGAAACAGCTTCAAACTCTCCATTTTCCTCCTCAGCTCAGCTGCTGCTGTTGGAGGGGGTTTATCAGTGAAGTGGCTGTATGGCCTCAGCCCTCCAAACACAGCCCCAGGTGTGATAGGGGAGCTGGCTTTTCTTACACTGGCCTGGCTGCTGCTGGGGGGCCTGCAGCAGGCAGCTGAGCACGAGGTGCACGATGTTCACAGTGTCATCCACGCTCTTCCCCAAAATCCTGGTCAGCTGTGCCAAGTCCTCCTGAACGTGCTGCTGCAGGAAGCTCACCACGTCGATCACTGCCGGCTTGATCATCATTCCCAGGGACTAGAGACAACAAAGGCAAGAGCTGAGCACAGCCAGAAACGTCCAGGGAAGCACAAAGCACACAGAGCTCAGTCCTGCCAGGCACCCCCAGCTGTGGGATTCCTGCCACAAGGGCCCACCAAGGCAGGGCTGGGTGGATGTGCCTGCCTGGAAGTGCAGGAATTAACCAAAATCCCTCCTGGGCGAGGCAGGAGGAAATTTGGGTCTTGCATCCTGACAGACTGCCCTGGACACTTGGCAACATGATGAAAAGGACCAGCAGCATACAAAGAAAAGCTCAGATTTGTGTGACCACTTGGAAGCATTTTTGGGAGGTACCTCAGGGTCTCTGGAGGCTCCCAGCAGCATTGACAGGTGAGTGAGCAAACGGAGCAGCATGAAGACCATGGGGGACACACCCCGGTCAGACATCCCCAGTGTTCTTCTGTGCTGAACATCTCCAAGGACGTGGCCAGTTTGAGTTCTGTCTTTGCGAATCCTGTAGCAAAGTGCATATATAGGGTTGGGTTATTTTGCCTTGACAAAAAACCACATAAGACATCTCTGATACACAGCAATGCTTTTTTGACTCATAATGTCTTTGAATGCCATAAAAGCTGCCAATTCAAAGTGCCACAAGGGAGTGAGGGCTTCCAGTCAGTTTTGTGCACAGAAAAGCAAATTTCTCTGGTTTTGCTGCCTGATCACTTTTGCTTGGGCATCCCTTCCTTACACCTTCCAGAGAGCAGCATGAAGTGGTTGGTGCCTCTGGCCTTTGAAGGCACCCCAGGCAAGTCCTACATCATTTAGCACTGCAAAGGCACAGAGGCAAAGCAGACCTGGCCAGCTGGAAGCCCCGCAGGGGTTTGTGATCGGTGCCTCCAATGGGTTCACGGCAGTCGGGGCAGCGGCTCTTTTCCATGGGGAGCCCACACTGGGAAAAGCAACAAGAGAACACTGAATTCCAGAGCAACAGCTTCTCCAGCAGAGAGGGGGAATGAAACAAAAATCCGAGCTGTAAGTGGTTAATTCAAACCCGAGCCTCTGCTTGGTGTTTCCCAGTCTGTGGTATAAATGCTAGGGGTGTTCTAAATTTTACTTTACAATGATAAAATGGTCAATAATATCGAGTTTAGGAGTGGAACTCTGTGCATCAGAACATTAAAACCAGTAAACAAAATAAAACAGTTTATTATTAAAAACTTTATCTGCTTAAATACCCACCAGTCCCAAATTCTTACCTCTCCCACAGTGCAGAGGTGGCCATTGGGACATTCTGTGAAGAGAGAAACAAACAGGACAGTGTTCTAAGACAGATTTAGCCCCTGTTATTCCCTTTCCTTGGGACCATCATCCTGGAGCAAGAAATATGCTTCAAGATCTAATCAAAAGCCCTGACTATCCCAAAGCCCAAAGGACTGACAGGCCCACGCAGGAAGCCAAGGAATTTTTTCAGCGCTGCTTCTCCTTGAGAAACAAGGAATCAAAGCCTGGCAGTTTCCGCTGCTGAGGGCAGGAATGCTCCCACCCCCCATTCCCAGTGCAGGAAGCAGAGACAAAGCTGGCCAGGAAGGTGCCAGAGGTCTCCTCTCACACCCTGCTGGTGTTGCCTTTGTGCCCCCTCAAGCTCTGTGAACAGCTGCAGACTGAACAGCTCTGGATGTCCTTTGGTGCATCATCCAAACAAACTGTCACTGCAAATCCGGATTTACCATGGATAACTCGTGCTGAGGGGTGTGTTTGTCCTCACATTTGGAAGAGTTTCATTCTCTAAATGCCTTCCCCAGCCAGGCAGCAGCACTCACCATACCAGTGCAGATCACGCATTTGCTCCCAGGTCCTGGCCTGAGCCGTGATGTCCTCGGGCATTGTGGGCAGAAACGAGTGCTGGGGAGGGGAAGGGGAAAACAGTCACAAATGGATCTGTGAATCAGCTCTGTCCTGTGGCAGTCACCCACTGGCTCTCTGTTCACACTGGGGAACAAGAGACACCTGAGAGCAGAGGTCAGGCAGGTGACGCAGATGCAGATTTTCAAATTTACCTTTGAAAATCCACCCTTGGAACTGTCAGTATTGTTCAGACTTGCACGTGCACTCTCCGGACACCCTACACTGCACTGCTGATGCAGCCTGGTGCGTACCAGCACGTTCCCTTGCGCCGTGGGTAGCCAGGAGCAGCAGAGCAGCAGCTCCCTGCCCCCTGGCTGAGGAGCCAGTGCTCTCTGAGCAGGCAGGTCAGCAGAGTGCGAGCTGCCAGCTGCTCTCAGCCTTGCTCACCCAGCTATCAGTAATATTCACATTCAGTACATTCACACTGCTCAGGATTGGAGAGGTGCCTTGAAAAGATAGCAGGCCAGAGCTTGGTGTTGTGCTAATTAACCCCAACAGCACTGAAACAATCATCCCCCAGTGCTTCACAGCTCCAACAGCGAGGTGGAGCCCTGCTGTTGGGAAGGGTCCAGCAGAGGATCCAGCAGGCACAGGCAGGGACGTGAAGTGCACGTGAGCTCCGTGTGCTCACCTGCATGCGGTGTGGCTGGAAGGCCAGGTTCCTGAGGGGCTGCAGGACAGGGCTGTGCCCGCAGAGCAGCACTGCAGCCATGTGCACGGCCATCTCCACCAGCGCTCCGTGCTGGCCGCAGCCCTGCGGCTGCACGGCCAGGCTGGGCAGGGCGTTCCTCACCAGGGCAAGGGCAAGCTGCTGCAGCTCGGGGGAATTCAGCACTTGGGAGCTCTGGATGAACTCGGTCATCGCCTGTGTTTGCTGAAAGCACAGATGTGAAGGAGCTGAAGCCATCAGGATAGTGCCCCCACCACCCATGGGAAGAGCACTGGCAGCTGCTTCCCACGCTGGGTTACCCCACTCCAAAAACCTCCCCAGCCTGCTCAGCTCAGGCCATTGGCCTGGCAGGGACAAAGGAGCAAAAGCTCCTCCACCACTGATTCAGAAACCTTCCATCCTTACCCAGGGAGCAGGTTTGTCACAAGCTGCCAAGGGGAACGTCCTACCTGCTGCATGGGATGAAGGCTTGGATCCTCGGCACCGTACAGGGTAGTGACCTCTCGGAAGATGGCCAGGAGCAGGTAGGCAGATTCCAGAGCTGAGGGGCTGCTGGAGGCCTGGGGAAGAACCAAGGATGTGGCAGGGGACAGGCCAGAGCTGCCCCAGCTACAGCGATGGGATGTGCAGGTGGGAAAGCAAAGAAACCTGAGCACAAACCCCAGTGACCGCCCAGCAAAGGCCCCATGGGAGCAGGCACTGCCCACAGGGACACAAGGGAGCTGGGGCCATCCAAAGGTCAGCAGGGGTGTGGAGGGAGGCCTGGGCTGTACCTCGGCCTGGAGCAGCCTCTGGGCCGTGCCCTCCATCATGGCTCGTCCCACGGTGTTGCGCAGGGCCCGGTACCGCTCCCCGCACGCCAGGAACCGGTCCATGTGGTTGAGCTGGCTGTGCTGCACCTGCCAAGGGAACGGCCACGCACAGTGCTGGGGACAGTGACCCTGCTGCAGGAGGCAGGCTCTCCTCTTCCTCCCAAGCACCGGGGCATTTCAGCCTCCCCAGAGCGGCAGCAGCAGCCGTGGCTGCCTCAGGTGCTGCCAGCAGAGCCAGGACAAGTCACTCCCAGGCACTGCCACTCTGGCCTGTCCCCCAGGAGCCACACAGTGGTAGGGACACCCCAAAGCAGCACAAAGTGAAGGCAAAGAGGAGACCAGAACCATCCCCAGGAGATGCCTCTTCTCTACCTGTTGCAGAATTTCTGCTGGGAGCACCCAATGGAACTGTGGCTCTGTGACCACCTTCTGAGCGAACTCCACGCCGTGCTGGCTGGCAATCCTCCTGACCAGGTACACACGGTGCCAGTCGTTCCTGGCAAGGCTGCAGAACTCCTCCACACTCTTCAGGTAACGCTGCTTCTCCTTCACCTGCTCTGGCTCTGGAGGGGAAAAAAGAGGTTAAAACAAAGAAGCAAAAGCACATTTCACCTAGTAAAACTTCTGTCTGCCCCAGCAGTAGCACCAAGTCCCTTTAATAGCACTGTGTAATTACACAGAAGGACTTCAGAGCCCTCCCTTCTTCGGGTGTCGTCTGGAGCATTTCCTCAGCCAGATTTCAGACAATGATTCATTTCTTTGACAGGGAAGATATAAACTCGTCAATATAAACTCTTAATCCCTTCTAGCTGTGCAGAGCTCTCATTCATATAAAACAATAACCTTTTACAGCAGTCCTGGGTCTGAAGCAGCATTTATGCTTTAAAGTTCAATTTAGTGGGCTCTAAATAAATCTCATTGTTAGCATCAGGAGGATAAAATAAATCTCCTTGCACAGGTGTAACTGCCATGTTAACTACACTGAGATCACCAGCACAGCCTTGCTACCAGTTACAGAGCACCTGTAACACCTGGTACAGGGGACAGACACTGACTGACAGCCCCAAGGAAAAAGGGAGCTGCTGCTCTCATTCTTGGCCATGCACTGGCAGGTCCGAGCAGAGCACAGGGCACTGACTGTGTCCAGCCCATCTGCCCTGCTGGCTTTGCCCCGCACGCAGCATTTCCACCCACAGCAGAACAATCACTCACCCGTGTGCTGCTGCAAGTCGAAGATCAGCTCTGCAGCCCTGCTCAGGCACAGGCGCACCTTGGCCACGGCCTGCAGGTATTCCACGGAGGATTCCTGAGGAGCCTCTCTGCTGCTGGCTGGCAGGTAGTTCTCTGGAAGGGCTGTGTCCTCAGGCAGACTGTTTCCATGCCCATATCCCAGGCTGTCCTCTGACTTTTCACACATGGAATCCTAGAGCCAGAACACTGGTGAGTGGCAGAGCCACCTCACTCAGCCACCCCTGTGTGCCCAGGGCACCCTGCCACAAGCAAAGCAAACCATCCCTGACCCTCCACCCCACTGCCATTATCCCCTCATCCCAAACCTCTGCCATGTCACCAGACACCATTTTCAGGATGTGCCCCAGCTGTCCCACATGTCCCAAGCCTGGAGCTGAGCAAGAGCCATGAGCAGGCTGTGAATAACACACATTCCATGTTCCAAGATGCCAAGCTCTACCTGTCTGTCCCTTAGCAAGAACACAAATGGTGATTTTAACTACAAAAGTCACTTTAAAAAAAACTATAAGTAATGAAACCTCTCCCTTGCTGTCACATTTGTTCCAAGTTGTTCAAAGTCCTGAAAGTTATGCAAGGGGAGGAAAACAAACAATCCAAAAGGCATAATGATTTAAGTTCTGCACAATAACTTAAGTGTCTGTGGAAACAAGAAGGCAGTTCAGCAGTGGGCTACTGCCATGAGAAAGGCCCTGCTTGCTGCACTCCTGTGCTGGAGTTTCAGTTTTAACACTCAGACACTTGTCCAAGGGAAAGAATTTACGTAACACTGCAAAGAGACACAAGCCTTTCCTTGAAAAACAAGTCCTGAGAGCAAGTTCTGACCACGTGATTTGATATCACCTCCATTTGGGCTTTCTAGTCGGAAAAACACTTATACACACAAGAAACATACCCAGAATTGCAGAAGAATTTCTGCTCTTGGCTTTTTTTTAGTCATGAAACTGCAACAGTTTCGTGGCCCAGCTCTTACCTCCAAGCAGTTGACAAAAAGCAAGTAGAGCTCCTTTTTGTCATTTTTCTCGAGGAGCTCGTTGTGCTCCACCTGGGACAGGTAACGCTGCACATCATCTTTCACTTCATTGAAGCTACAGGAGAGAGAGACACCCCCTGACACAGCTGGCAGGCTGCCAGGACTGCCCCTGCTCTAAAATCACAGCAGAGCTCCCAGAGATGGCTGTGTGACAGATGGGGTCACTCTGGGTCCAGCTGCAAGATGGAAAAGCTGTTGTGCCATTTTTTAGCAGGTGACCTTTGGCTTCACAGCCTGAGCCGGGCTTTGATGATCAGCAGCGCTCAACGAGCACTCCCAGGGCAAAAGGCAGCTGATTTAGGAGGTGTTCACACCTGAGAAGGGGCTTTTGTGCCCTGCCTGCAAAGGGAGGCTGGGAGGGCTGCGGGAATGGGGAGGTCAGTGGAGCAGACACAAGATAGTCCTGACTAAATCTCTGTGAATCAGGAGTTTTGCTTTGCTGACCTAGATCAGAGCAACTGCTCAGGCACTTTGCAGCACCCAGGCACCCGCCCTCAGCACCGGGTTAGTGAGGAACAGCCAGGCAAACCCTGCACAGGCTGCTCACACTGCACCACAAGCTCCATGCCAGCCAGCCAAGTTGCATGACTTATGCAAAGGGATTCAAATTCAGTGGAAGTCGTGGAGGTGAGGAGAACAATCAGATCGGTTTGATGAGGAACAGAGCTGAACCTGGCCCTGGCCTAACCTCCCTCAGCTGAATGTGCTCACCTGTACTTCAGGAGCAGCTTCAGCATCACCGAGCGGATGATGGGAATCTCATCCACATCATCATCAAAGGGGGACAGGAGTTTTGTGTAGACAGCAGGGTGACCTGTGGAGACAAGGGAAGGACAGGTTTGGCAGGGGAGAGAAGGTGGTGACAGATTCTGCTCTATAAGACTGAGTGGCAGGATGAAAGGAGCTCACCTGGGTCTTTCACGGGGCTTCTGTGAACGAAGAGCAGATTCAGGAGCCTCTGGATCACCTCTGGCTCAGGGGGCTCATTGTCCTTGAAGCACATGGAGGTGACCACGTCGATGAAGAAGTTATTGCACCTCTGCCGGAACAGGGCCTTCTTTGCTACGGCAGCTCTGGGAAGGGCAGAAGCAAACACAGATCCTCTTCAACCAGGGAGGAATCAAGCACACACAGGCAAAAGTCACCAAAGGAAGATACTTTTCCACCTCCTGAATGAGACGATCCTTGAGGTCCCTTCCAACCCAAACCACTCTATGATTTGCATGTTTTTACAGAGGCCAAGGCAGCTTTCCCCTTTTTTGAAACAACAGCACAGGACCTGTTCAGTTCCAGAGGGACAAAGCAGAGTTCACCGCACCCCTGCTCACGTTGACCACCTCAGAGTTGACAATTTCCTCCCCAAGTCTCCTCACCCAAGGCTCCCACCTTGGAGAGGGCGGCTGGAGTACCTGAGCTCCTCGGACACAGTTAACTCCACATCCTCCACGGCAACGTTGCAGTAGGGACAGCGCATCTGTGCTGGCACCAGCCACAGGCTGATGCACTTGTGGCAGAACACGTGGTTGCAGGGCAGGCAGACAGGGTCCTTCAGCTCTCCATGGCAGACAGGACACAGCTCCAGACCATACCTGGAACCCAGAAGGAGCAATGAACACAGCTGCTTCCATGCTGCCTCCCCCAAAGCCTTGAACAAGATGTTCAGCTGCAGTTAGACCAAGGGCAGATAGGCTGGCTCAGTGCTCAGGGCGCAGAACCAAAGAGGGTCATTGCTTTTCCTCTGGCTTTCACTACACCCCATGCAGCACTGCCAGAGGTGTGCTGCCAGCACAGGCAACGTCCCTGCTGGCCCCCGCAGCCTGTCTCAATGTCAGTACCTGTAGAGCCTTTTGCCGACTTCATTCTTGCACTGGCACAGCACTGCCAGCACTGCAACAAAGGCTGGATGACACTTCATGTCTGAATCGTTCTGGAAACACTGCAGAGGGAAAGGACAAAGCCCAGTGACTCGGCTACAGCACCTGAGACCAGAACTCCCACAGTCAGCAGAAGAGGGAAGAGGTGAAATCACAGCTTTGCTCACCTTGGCAAGACGTAAAGTGTACGTTCTGACTAAACCCTCAAACTCCGGCATCACGGCGCGGATGCCGAGCGCGACGTGCTCCACGAAGAGCGCCATGGCAAACACGCGGCTCCAGCAGGCCCTGGGGGAGGACAGCAGCTGGCACCACAGCAGGGCAGCTGGGAGCAGCAACCAGGATCACACTGCTGCTCATGCCCCCCTCCACAGCATTCCTGCACTTCCCACCTGCTTTGCCCTTTGGCTTTCCAGAGGGGCTTTTGCCAAGGACAGAGCAGTTCCAGCACTAAACCCAGGGGGCTCAGGGTCTGGAGGCAGCACTGCAGCAGGACCAGCACCACGGCACACACCTGCCCACACCTCTAACTTCTATGTCAAAAGATGTTTAAAATACCCATCACAATTAGCTACGCTTATTTCACTTCAAACGAAGTAAACAAGGTCTGTGAGAAACTGGGGTAGCGCTCTGGGCTTTCTTCCAAAACACAAGATGCAGTGAAATTCTCCATCTCTTGTGTCCTTATGCACAGAGGATGAAGTAGGGAGACACTGCTGGTGAACAGGAACCTGAGGAGAGTTTTAAATAACCCCTGAACCCAGATGGAATGCACCAGATGACACTGCCAGATTTAGAGAGAGAATCAGCAGGAGATGAGGTGGGAAAAAAATGAGGTTCTTGCTGCTTGGTATGTAATTGAGCCCAGCAGGAACCTGGAAAGGTTTGCAAAGCCTGAGAAAAGCAGCACCAGAAGAGCTTCAGGCTGCTCCAATGCCCCAGTGAACTGCCAGGCAAAGAGCAGGGCTGTGAGCAGAGCTGGGCACCTACTTGAGCTCCCTCAGCAGCCGATGGCAGCAGCTCCCCCTGCGCTGGGCACCCTTCTCTTTGCACAGGAACTCAATGGGCATTTGGAGGTTCTTCACTCTCTGCAGCCAGAGCTCAGGGGGGGCTGTCTGCACCTGGTTCTCCAGCTCCTCAGCACACACCATTGCAGCCAGCACGTCCAGAACCTGCACACACACAGGGCCAAGGCTAGCACAACACTGCATTTCAGAATTATTTACAGACCTTGGGCTCTCAGTCTGGTTTGCTACAGCACGTGTTCTGCTGAATACTGTCCTACTTGATTATCTTAAGCTCTGCAATTCTCACGTTTGTGGCTTGGCTCATTAGCATGTCCTATCAACTAATGCAAAAGCAGGGCAAACGATTTGAAAAGCTACTAGTAGCAATGGCAACACAGCAGATCATTCCCATGAGGAATCTGAGCCTGTGCTTCCCCCTCTGCTGTCGCTGAAACCCAAAGGAGACTGAACAGCAGCTAATTCAGGGCAGACAGAGCTCCCTGCCAGGGCTGAGGGCACAAAATGCCTGGGAGGGACTCTACCATCTCTGAGCGTGGGATTCTGTCCCCTTGCTGCTCCAGGAGGAAGGCAGTCACACGGGGCTGCACAGCCAGGATCCTGGAGAAGTTCTGCAGGCGGCTCTTGAAGTGGTTGTGTGCCAGGTGGGCCCAGGGCAGGGCGGGCACCAGCTCCTCTCTCCAGGGGGACTCTGCCATCCACTCCTCAACGCAGGACATGAATGCCACACGCAGGCACTGCCAGGTGGGAAACGGAGAAAACCAAAGGTGAGAAAGCGCTTTTATAATTCATTTTGCGCTGGAAATCCTGGCAAAATTCTCTGAAAGATGAGAATCGCTTCCCACAGAGACAGCCTTAAATGTGTCAGTTTATACAGGTGCTGCCTTTCTGAGTAACCCCAGCAACCACTCAGGGTCCAGTGGTCTGTCCTGGGGTTCCCCTGCTGTTGGGCTGTCTCAGAGGGGCATTTTCCCCGAGCAGAATTGATTCAGAAGGACACCTTCACAGGCATCATGCTCTTCTCCCCATCCAAAGGGTTTCCAGCCCCTGCTCCAGACACCGACCTGCAGCTCCTCCTGGGAGGACACACCGATGGTCAAGACAATGAAGTCTGTGATGTAGCACTGGAAGAGCATCTGCCTTTCTGCCTCAGTCAGAGTAGAGATGAATCTTCCCAGGGCAGTTTTCTGGAAGTATTCCACGAACTTCTCAGCGTGGCCTGGAAAATGAGGATGCAGAGAAAAGCTGGGTATTGGGAGGAAGCTGGCTTTGACACAGCATCTATCCTAGGGACACTGACACCTCATTAATCACTGATGCATCCAGCACTCCCCTCATCCAGGGCTCTGAGGAGGGACTCAGGCCAGGCCTTGTCAGCCCAGCATCGGTGTCTTGTTTCTGGCATCTCACCTTGTCATTAACTCTTGGCTGCTCCACAGCATTTTGAATGCAAGGGCACAGAATAGGTGAGAGAGATGAATGGTGAGAAGCACAAAGAAAAGCTGCCTGCACAGATCTGCTGGCTCACAGGAGCACGGAGGGACTGAAGGTGACTCCAGTGACAGGAGGGGCACAGCAGTGACAAACCAGAGCTCACAGGGCAGTGGATGGAGATGCTGAAGCCAGGCTCTCACCTTCAGTGTTTTGGATGTACTGAGCCTCCAACCACATCTCTTCCAGGTACTCCTTTATCCTCCAGCTGAAAGGCATCTCATTGCCAGCGTCGGCCGATACCATCATGTTGTTCTGCACCAGGATTACCTCTGGCTGAGAGCTGGGGGGTTAAAAGGTCATTAATGCTTCTGTCTGGGCAGCACAGGCCAGACAACAGAGGTGAGAGGCTGCAGAAGGCAACTGAGCCCTAGAGGGGGAGAGGGAAGGGAGGGAACTGCAGGACTCTGACATGGCTCACCCTGGCAGCTGTGGAGCACTGGCCCTTCCTCAGCCAGCACTCCCTGGGCAGGCTGTGCTGGCAGCACACGGCTGCAGGGGCTGGGGAAGGAGGGGGAACATGCCAAGGGCCAGGGAGCAAAGCCCAGGAGCACTCGGGGCCAGGCAGGAAGAACAGAATGAACTATGAGAGGGCCCTGCTGCCCTCGTGGAGCAGGCAGCAAACAACATCCCTCTGCCTTGGGGGTTAGAGGCGGTGCTGGGCTGCTCCTGGTGCTGCCAGCCCAGCCCAGCCCAGCCCCTGCTGCTCCCCCTGGGCTCACCTGGTCTTCCCCACAGTGGGAGGGACACTCAGGAATTTGGTGTCACTGAAGATGAAAATCCACAGGTTTGTCACCCACTTGGCTCCTGGCCTGGCCAGCAGCTCCAGGTTGCCATTCCTGTCTACAACAGCGATCAGCAGAGCCAGGAAGGGAGTGACCACCTTCTGGACTCGCTTCCACAGGGTGTGCCTTCGGGGAGAGAGAGGTGGAGAAACCCAGAGAGAATGTGAGCAACGACATCAGCACAAGAGAAGGTGCCTGTCCTGAGTAACTGCTGACGTTTGCATGTGACAGAATCCTAATGCTGCTTTTATGGGAAAAAATACCACCAACAAAAAAACCCTGCACTTCTCTCACTCCTGGCTCACCTGTAATCCCACCAGTCCACTTGTGCATTCCTGTCCTGGTACAGCCCTTTCAGCTTTAATTCACCCTTCCCCAGGACAGGCCAAAATTGCCTTCAGAGAGTTTCCAGCACAGACTGGAGACTGACACTGCAAACGCTCAGCTTAGGCAAAGCTGCTGTCTCTGCTGCACTGGTGCCACTGGCAGACTCTTCCTGGAAGGCTGCAGGTGACAAGGCAGTGCTGCACTCCTCACCTGAAGGTACCTGCCTCCTGCAGAGCACTGAGGTTGGAAGCTTCCCGAAGCACCCAGTTTTCTGGGGAAAGGGAATTTTCTTCTTGCTTCTTCAACAGGCCGGAGAGACGAGCCTTGGTTATCTTCAGGAAAGAGGCTAAAAAACATCAGGGAACTTGTGTTTTCTCTTCTGTTAGCTTGGACCCAAATATCCCACCAAGCACAGCATTTGACAGTTGTTTCAATAATTGGCCAACTGGGAAAAAAACCAGCCAGCACAGCCAGAGAAAAAGCCACCACCTGAACAGCAGAGCCCTACATGTACCAACACACCGGAGCATGGACACACATCCATGGGAGATCCCCCTTGTCTGCACCACAGCAAGGACCTTTGGATCCCCAGTGACCTGACTGACATGTTTTGGTGGTCCCCAGATGTCCAGGCACACTCCCTGCAGCACACACCTTTCAGCTCATCCTCTTTGGAGAAAAGGCCAAGCAGAAGCTTAATTCTCCTCCTGCTTCGACTCGTGTCTTTGTTCTGGTCCTGCAGCATCCCCACAGCACTCTGCACACAGGTCCTCAGCAGCAAAGTGGTGTTCAGGATCTCACCCTGCCCAGGAAGACACGGTCATTCCCCTCGAGTGACCCTTCTGTCCCCAGCACACTCCCTTAGAAGGCTGACAGTGCTCCCTCAACAGGAACTGAGGCCTGGCATCCCTGCTCCCAGCTTCCCTCAGGCTGCAATTCTCAGCTCTTTTGCTGTCAAGAACATGATGCAGCTTCTGTGGCCCTTTCAAACTGGCCCGTGACACGGTATTTGTGCTGAGTTCAGATTCCTGCAGGGGCAAGACTCAGCAGTTTGAGGAAAGAAGCGGAAATAATCCACGTGAGCGGGGAAAATCTGCCCTTCCTAGGAAACACCACTTGTCCCTGGTGCTGCGCTGGCAGGGGCACACCAGGCAGTGTGACTGAGGCTGCAGCACACCAGGGCCTCAGCCAGCTCCAGCCCCACCTCAGAGCACACAGCTGGAGCCAGGCTCAGGACCACAGCTCCCACCTCCAGGCCAAGAAAGGCAACAGCAACGCTTAGAGCTGATTTTGAAAAATCAGCAGAATGAAATGACTGTGGAATTATAGAGTCCTTAGAATGGTTTTTTTCTTCAGTGATGTTGATTTTGACTGGGCAGTGTGGAGGAGGGACTTGTGTCTGATCAGTAAATGATCAGATGCAAATATTGCTGATGGGTTTCAAGTGAAGAGAGACACAAAAGGTGGATTGCACCCATGGATGACAGAGCAGAGAGCCACAGTGACAGCTGAGAGGCAAACAAATGTATTCTGAACTGACCTCATGGTGCTCTGCTCCTGGCACTGGTGCTCCGACCTCCACCTCTTCCTGCTGGGCTTCTCCACTGGCAGGCCGAGCTGCAGCTAAGGTGTAGAATTTTTATTAGAAAGCAGCAGTGCACTCCTGCATCAGTCAGATGAGAGTTTGTTTTAGCAACTGCATCCCAGAGCAGCAGAACATCTGTCAGAGATCTATTAGCACCTGCATAAGTAGCTGAGATTCACCTCAAACACAGCCACAGCTGCTGAAATGTGACACTGAGCTAATGCCTTAAGCTCTCCCTGGCTCCTGTCAGGCAGTGTGGTGAAAGGAAAGAGTGCACAAGAAAGCTGAGGGGAAAGAAAGATCCTCGTCAGTGGTCTTTGCTACACACCATCTGCTGCCTCCTGTGCTGGGACAGAGCACTCAGGCTGCTGAGCAGTGCAAATGCCACATTTTTGCCAAAAAGAAAAGGGAAAAATACCAAATTGACTTGCTTGATCCCCTAAAGTTGTAGTAATGTGTTAAATACAAGTTGGGAGCCATGTGGTGACCCCCCCAGACCAGGTGCTGGGCAGAGAAAGTCATCAGATACGTCGTGCCAGGCATCAGCTCCTGCAGTACCAAGTCTGGGAGCACAGCCCCCCCTCCCCAGCACGCAGCTCTGCCCTCACCTGGATCCTCAGAGAACACCTGGCTGATGGTGAGGTTCTGCAGGGCTGTCAAGTCAGAGATCATGTCCTTGGATCTGCGGAGGTCGTCTATGTGCACCGACTGCCACAGGCCTACAGGCAGAGAACAGCACGGACTCATTCCCAGCCTGCAGCTTGTTCTTGCACAGGAGCCTCCCCAGGATTACCTGCCAGCACTTGGGGTTACATTCAGAGTTCCTTAACTCTCAGCTCTTGCTTTAGGAGGGGAAAGCACAATGCCCTCGGAAGCTGCTGCTGCACATGTCCCTGCCTGACAGCTGTAAGGTTCTGAGGCTCTCAGAAGCCCCCAGACCCAGAGGAACCTTGCTGGACATGTCAGCACCTGCTCCAGAGAGCCTCTGGAGGACAACACACCCACAGAGTCACCCCTGTGGCTGTGTGCTGCTCCCCAGCTGACTGGAGAGGGGATCTGTCTGTCAGCAGGCAAAGCAAGGTGCTCCCACCCAGAACTGCCAGGTACTGATCCCCTGGGCACTCCCTGAGACAGGGAAGCAGCTCTGACAATGCACAGGACACACGGAGCCCAGCTTTTCAGCATTTAGAGGAACACTGAGCAAGAGAAACGATTGCATGAAGGCAGCTGAAGAGGGAGGAGGGACAGATGGGCACACCCACCTCCATGGAATCCCACGTAGGATGTTCCTCCTTCCAGCCGGGAAAGCTTCATGATGAAGTAAACAAAGACAGAGACTTCCCCCCGGTCCACCTTGCTGATCTCATTCACAACAGTGTACCTGCAGCAGAGAGCAGAGGCAGACAGAGGTTCACGGCCACGGGCCTTTCCTCAGAGAGGACACGTTTCCTCTCCCAGAACAGACACCGGTGACTCCCACTCCTTCCTCCCAGCTCTGGTGCTGAGCTGCCACCTCCAGCTGTGCCCTGAATTATCCCATGACCTCAGCTCTTCGGGACTTCTGCAGCCAGTGGCCAGAATTCACACTTCAACGGGGATTATCTGCTGATATGACCCAGTTTAGCTTATTTTGACTCAGGTTATGATTATCTGAAATACAATCAGTGCATGCAGATTCATTCTGCTACAGAATAAAGGATTGCACGTTCCTGAGTGTGAGGCCCCTGAACAGCACCAATAACCAAACACAGTGAGGAGTGGCCAGGTAGAACTGAACCACTCCACACCCGACTCACCTGGCTGAGGCGATGAGCTGGGCATCCTGAGAGCCATCTTCGAAGTCTGTCTGAATAATGAGGACTTTATTTCCTGAAGTAGCATCCAGGAAATCCCTGAAGAGTGAAAGGAGCTTTAACAGAAGTCACTAAGTATAAAGATACACATTAAAAACCACAGAACCAATCACTCCACATTAGCTTCGGCTGCTGCAGGAGGAAAGAGAAAAACACCAACTCCATCTCATGTGATGGAGCTGATAGGGTTTGTCCCGAGCCAGCCCACTGCCAGCACAGCCTCCCTTTTCCATATGTGCTACTCCAAATGCTCTGCCCACGCACCTTCCACACGGCTGACAGCCCATTCCAAGCAGGAAAACGCCAGCCCAGACTCACCGGATGCCCTTCACGAAGGAGTACTCCGTGTCAAACTGCTGCAAGAATAGGATCTGGGGCCTTTGGGCCTTGCCCTGCACCTCCCTCTCCAGGTGGACAGCGTCAGCACTGGTGAGCAGCCGTGAGAAGGTGGTGACCTGGGCAGAAAGGGGCAGCGATGCAGCACAGACCCACCTCTGCTGCCAGCCTGCTGCAGAGCTGGGCTGCGCCCCAGAACCGACGTTCCTTTGCCGCCACCTCTGCCCCCCCGGGCACCGAGGTGCCCGCAGGCATTGCCGTGCCCACATCCACCTGGAAATAAGAAGCCCTGGAGGGCAGAGCTGAGACGCTCGGCGGGGTTTGGACGCACCCCAGACTCACCTCGGTGAAAGCCGTCCGGGGCCCGTCCCCGGCGCGCAGGTGGGCGCCGAGGAAGTCCGCGAAGGACGTGTGCTGCTGCTGCCTGAAGTAGGTGTGGGCCAGCGAGCGCGCGGCGAAGAGCCCCCCGGAGCCGCAGAGGCGCACCACGGCGTCGGGGGTGGCACAGTTGAGCAGCGCCAGNGCCGGGCGCAGGCGCCGCGTGCCCTGCAGCACCAGCGAGGCGCAGGTGTCGGCGTGGTAGCCCACGAAGGCATCCGCGGGGCTGTACTGCTGCTGGCTGAGGAAGTGCTGCTCCGCGTTGACCGCCGCGAAGTCCCGCACCCAGCACTCCAGCTCCCGCACGGCCTCCCTCTGGCCCTTGTCCAGCACGGTGCTGATGTCCAGGTAGTGCTTCTCCAGCCGGTTGATCAGCGGGATGGGGAAGTGCTTGTACACCACCTCCTTCTCCTCGATGACGATCAGGCGGAACTTGGGGTGCACCCGGCACTTCACCCGGTGGGTGCCCAGCCCCAGATCCACGTACTTCTGCCCAGCCAGGTACACGTAGTACTGGTTGAGGGCGTCGTAGAGGCTCTCGTAGAGGTTCTGCAGGTTGAGGAGCACAACCATCTGGCCAGTTTCCATGCAGACCTTCACTCGGTTGATGTTCCTGCATATCTGGGTGTATTCTTGGTCCTTAGGAAAACTGGAGCCGAAGATGATTTTTGGCTGCTGTTGGGCACTGAAAACAACCTGCTGGAGGATCTGCAGCGCCGCGTAGTTCTCAGTCAACACAAGCAGGTACCTGCAGTCCCCGTCCTCAGCACTGCTGTAAATGTTCTGTTGGATCAGCTCTATCCTACTGACATTGTGAGCATCTATCTCCCCTTTTTCTAGCAACTTGGAAGTGAATATTTCCAAGGCGTTGATATCATCCTTGCCACCAAAGTTACGAAGAACCACTGCAGCGATGTCCTGAGGTGTGGGGTCCTTTTCGGAGCTCTTAGCCAAGGCAAAGAACATCTTTATGAGGCTGTAATAGTCACGCAAGCCAAAGAATTCCCTGTCTTGGGCCTTGCAAATGTTTTCATAAGCATCTGCAAAGTGATGGAAATAGTGCTCGACCTTCTGCAAAGCCCCTCGTGCCGAGCAGCAAATGCCCCTTGCGCTCTCGATGAGCTCCTCTCTGCTGGGGTCCCCGCGAGACACAAAGATGCCTCGATTCATCTTGGCAGGGTCCAAAGCCCAGTTGGAAATCCCGATGAAGCCAACCTTTCTGTGAGGAAGAGGGACATCATCTATGCAGCCATCCTCCAAAAGCGGATGCAAAGTCTTCAAGGGCATTTTGGGAGAGTCTTCTGCCAGCCCGATCTCATCCAAAACCACCACTGAGACATACTCCTCCAAGTTCTTGCCTTCCTGGAATCGGGCACAGTGCTTGAAAGTGCCTATGATTCCCTCTGGAGTGGAGAGGGGACTGCACTGAAAAGACACAAGATGGATCTGCTTCAGGTCCTTGAACAGATCAGAGTGAGCCGCTTGGCCCTGCATAGCATCGGCCACGATGGTTTTCGCCAGGGATTTGGAGCTCCCAGGCTTCCCGACAAGAAAAAGAGGGATTTTCAGCTCAATACAGATGACCATCATGAAGACATTTTCCTTCAAGGCCAAGTTCCTTGCGATGGTATCCCGGAGTGGCACCCCACTGAGGAATAAGTCCTGCATCAGGGAGATTTCTTCCAAAATCTTTTTCTGGGTATCGTAAGGCTTTGGGAGGACCTGGCTGATAGCAGTCCTGTAGGGCTCCTTCTTTTCCAGGGACGCGTGGTAGCAGACGCCGACCGCCAGCACCAAGGACCAGATGACGCCATTTCTGTCACCGCTGCCCTTGGGAGCTTTCCTCTCGGCCAGGTACTTCTCCAGCTCCCTCAGCAGCAGGTGGCTGTGCCTGTAAAACCACTTGAACACCTCCATGCAGCGCTCCACGTCGCGCAGGCTGACGAAGCTGCACTCGTCGTCCCTCTGCCTCATGTACAGCTGGGAGACAAAGAGCACGTCTGCGGCCGTCCTCACCTGGTCCTCGGCCATGGGCAGCTGCTGCGCTACGCGCTGCACGATCTGCTGGATGTACAGCCTCTCCGCGTTGCTGTTGAGCTGCCCGAAGTCCCACACCAGCGGGATCAGGCTGGGCGGGAGGGCGTGCACCCGGTACACGAGCTGTCTCAGCGGGATGGAGCCCAGCTTCTCCCTGGTGTCGTCGGCTTTCACCCGGTAGCCCAGCCCGGCCAGCTCCAGGCGCTGGATCATCCTGTCCGTGTGCCTGCGGTAGGGGTTGCAGGCCGCGATGATCCGCAGGCCAGAGCTGGAGGCCAAGGGCTTCCCCTGCACCGTGCGGTCACACAGGACCTCCTTGATGCTGCTCACGGCCTCTGTCGTGTTGGCCTCATCGAAAAACAGGACGGTGTCCAGCCCGTACTGCTCCTTGTTGAATTTAGCCAGGGCTTCCGCTTCTCTGACCCTGGCGTAGATCATCTCTGCAGTGGTGCCTCCGTGAACCTTGACGAGCTTCAAGTTCTCCACCTCTACAGTGCCTCTGCGTAAGCGGCACAGGAACTTCACCAGCCTGGTTTTCCCACAGCCCGTTTCTCCCATGATGACGACCGGGATGTTGCAGCGGAACCGCATCTCGATGGCCAAAATCTTCAGCACGTTGTCCGTGGTGAGCTCGTACGTCTTGTCGGGGTCAAACACGCAGGAGAGCCCCAGCACCATGCAGAGCCTCTCCAGCTTCTGGTCGCGGGGCAGCCGATCGAAGGGCACGTTGAAGGGAACCCCCTGCAGCAACAAGCCCTGGTACAGCTGGGCAGTCATGATGTCCTGCTTGATGACGCTGCCGTTCAGAGGATTGATGGCATCAATGCGCTGCCCGACCTCCTGGAAGTGGAAACCAACGAACGTCATGGACACACGATCCTCGTTGAAAAACAGGTAGGGATGAGGCTCCGACTCCCACTTCTTCCTCATGCGGAAGGGAAGCAGATCTTCCTCCGCGACGTTCTCCAGGTGGGAGGATTGTCTCCCTGAACTCTGGTCGGAAATCTTCAGGGAGGGCGTCGCAAAATCCCGCGCCATTAAAATCATGAAGCTGACCACAAAGTTCTTGAAACCACTCAAAGTGTCCCCGACAAAGTCAGGGTTGCAAAAGACAGAGGCTTCGCAGTCTCTCAGCTGAATGTTGAGGAACCAGGTGAAGTTGTGGAGCTCTGCCCAGGAGGGATCCATGACCCCGCAGTGCAGGAGGAAGAGCTGCAGACATTCTGCAGGGCTGCCTTCCACCGAGTGTGCCTCATACTCGAACCTGTCCAGGTCACAGCCCTGGTCAAACCTCTTCAGGTACTGGAAGGGTCTCTGGAAAGCCTCACTGCAAAATTCCTCCTTGTCCATGCCCACGTCCGAATCATCCCCAGAACAGCTCCGAAGTGTCTCCATTTCTAGCACTTCTTTGGGAGACTTGCATGTTATTTTAGGGAACACATCCAAGAAGTGATACTTCTGGCTCACTGACATCTGGAGAAGAGAAAATGAATGGAAAAGGTCATCACAGAGCTGTAGCCTCAATCTTCATCAGCTTAGCTAATCTGTTCTTAACAGTCTCCTTGCCTAAAACCACAGACCTGAGGGGCAGGAGCCAGCCTTTTCCCCTGTGCATCCCTTCTTCCACTTCAAGTGCACCAGTGAATCCTATTCCCTCCTAGCACGAGCCTGGCATTGCCTCCAGCCCCTTCTCAGGGCTACCTCAGAGGAAACTAAACCCAAGAAACCGTTGGTATTTATTCCAGTCACTTCTACATTCTGTTCTTACAGCTGCATATAAATATTCCCCTACTTCCAAACACGCAAATTAACATGAGGGAGATTAGATTCTGCATTTTTATGCTTCCTGTAAATGTTACGGTGGGGGCAGTGAGGCTTGGAGCAACAGGCCTTCAGAAATCACCAACCCAAGGAAACTGGACAGGCCTAATTTGCTGTCTGGTGTTAATGTCACTTTGCACAAGACCAGGGACACC
Organism: Donacobius atricapilla; assembly: GCA_013397315.1. Classification (NCBI taxonomy): domain Eukaryota; kingdom Metazoa; phylum Chordata; class Aves; order Passeriformes; family Mimidae; genus Donacobius; species Donacobius atricapilla. The sequence goes on along the minus strand of WBMY01004187.1, from coordinate 22,812 downwards.
AGTTTGTTATGGGATACAGCACCCCCGCAACGGAACAGGGAACTCCTGTGCTGTGTTACAGCCTCTACAACTCACCACAGCTATGTATAAACACGTGCAAAGTGACAGAGAAATTCCCAGAAAAGGAGCATTGCTGGTACATACAGGTCTGGCTGCTTTCTTTGGCACTGGGGACACCTCCAGGATTTCAATGATGTACAGATGACACTTCTGCCGTAGCCACATATTGCCATGATTATCTGTCAGGTACTGCAAAACCAGCAGCTTGAAGAGAAACTCTGGAACTCCATGCTGCACCTGCCACAAGAAGAGATACCAAAGCGCTTCCTCTTTATTTACCCATCACAACTTCACAGAATCACAGAACAGCTGAGGGTGGGAAGGCTCTCTGCTTAAAGCAGGCCCAGCTAAAACAGGCTGCCCAGGGCCACATTCAGTCAGGTTTTTACTGTCTCCAAGGCTGGAGACTCTACAGCTTCCCTGGGCAACTGTTCCAGAGTTCAGTCACCTTGATGGAATTTGTGTTACTTACACAATAATGAGAAAACACATGCCAGAGAAATGGCCAATTGAGAAGCAAGAGCTTTAAAGAAAGCTCCTGCAAGGGTCCACACAGGACCTGTAGGACAAGGCAGCTGTGGGAGGGATGTACTCACTGAGGAGGTGATATCAAAATGGAATATCATGGGCTTCGTCTGGTGTTCTCTCTTCAGAAAAGGCAGGAGAGATTTTAGCACTTTATCTTCATCTACTTCCGGTTCAATCAGTCTGATGGTTTTCAGAAGTTCTGTACAGTCAGGCTGCTCTTCTTGCAGTCTCTCATGTAGCCTCTTCACATACAGAGATTTCCCTGTTATAAAAAACACCACAAGAATTAAAGCAGTTAATATCAGATATATCACGTTAAAACCATAATAGACAGAAGGAAGTAAAATGTTTAAGTACCCCATGCCCTAAAATCCCTGAAGCTTCCTAAAAGCCATTCCAGAAGAAAGTCTAAATCTGCTTTGAGCAGCTGGGGCCTGAAATCCAACACACTGCTCTTGTTACCAATATGGTTTGTTTTCCTTCCACTGCCTGAGAGAAGCTTTACTCTTTATTAAAACTTGAATCTGTTCTATTTTGTGCTTGTTTCTCATGTCAAACCAGGGGACAAGGTGACTTCCAAGCTTTCACCTCACTGCACTGACCAGCCTGGATTGCTCTTTCTGACCAAGACACTTAAAGCTTGGGCACAAAACCCGGCAAGGCGAACCCCACTGTGGTTTTGAACTCTCAGCAGAGCCCATTCTGCACGTGCCATCTTACCCATACCAGCTCTTTTGGAGGACACAATCCCAACACACATGTGCTCCTTGAACACGGCCGCAGCTGAGCTGGAGGGCTGAGCCACTTGGAAGTGGTGCTGCAGGTACTGCTGCATCTCTGCCCGTGACCTCTGGGGAATCATGTGCACCTTGTAGTGGCTGAAGGCAGAGGGCAGGTAGCTGTTCTCCTGCTCGCAGTTGCACAGGATGATGAGCCTGTAGGAGCTGTTGTAGCACTGCAGGCGTTGGAACAGCTCCTCTGCCCTGCAGCTGACGTCGTAGCTCAGCTCATCCGCGTAGAGCATGGTGTAAATCTTGTCCCCCCCCGGGCAGGGAATGAGGCACCTGAGCAGGAACAGCCCCACCTGCTCCGCGCTGGTCTGGGGCGTGCACAGCAGCACCTCATCGAAGGTGGGAAGGGGCTGCTCAGGGCTGTTCATGTAAATGGCCAGGGCAGAGCTGAGCACCTCGGAGTGAGGGCAGGTGATGAGGTTGGGCTGGCCCACACACAGCAGGTCCTGAGGGAAGTCTCTGGTGACACATTCCCTGCCCCTGCTGGCCAGGTTCTTCAGCCACACGCCCAGCGTGTCGATGTCCAGGCAGCTGGGGAGGAAGGAGCCCATGTTGCTCATGTAGCACTCCCAGATGCGCTCCAGCCGGGCGCTCAGGTCCTTCTCCCCGTCCAGCAGCACTTGGAAGTCAGAAACAGCCTTCCCTGAGCTGGGAGGCGCCAGGCTCCCGAGGGCCCCGAGGACATCCTGCTCGGTGCAGTCCCGGTTGAGGAAGGAGAGCATCATGAGGGCAGCCTGGCTGGGGCTGCCCTGGCCCAGCTCCGAGCACAGGTACACCAGCTGCTCCGCGCTGTAGTAGTTCAGGTAGAAATGCTCCCGCCGCTTTGCGTACATGAAGCTTTTCCAGCTCTCCAGGAAACTCTCCATGGTCTTGTAGAGGGCTGGGAGCACAGCTGCAATATCCCCTTGCCCTTCCAGCACCGGGAGGGGGCCCAGGGAGAAGTCTATAAAAAGACAGGATTCTCTGTGGGGTGAACAATACACCTGGGCAAGCCAGGAGCGGAAAAGCATGTTCCCAGCTGAGTAAAGGTCTATGAAGGCCTGGGCAAGTCTCTGGACATTGGAAAAGACCTGTGTGAGGATAGAGGTGAGAGAAACAAGCTGAATTACAAGTTTCAGCCATGAAACCACTGGAAAGACATTCAATGACAAGAAAGTCTCTGGTCCCAAGGTGTGTCAGGCGTTGTACAGCAACCACAGACTCTCTGTGACTTTTTTAACAGCGGCATCCCCAGGAAACCAGTAAGGAACTCCCAGCTTGCTACAGAAGTACAGTGATGGTGCCAGCCAGGACAATCCCCAGTGCAGCCAGAGGATACGGCCACCAGTTCCCTGTTCTGCCTCCAGCTTAGTTCCACCTTAACAAGGACCCAAAGGCAGGAACACCCATGTGCCTGTGACCATCACCCCCAGGAACTCCACAGCCCTAAAAGCTTATACTCAGGGGAAAATCCAGCCCGTCCCCAGCACCAGTAACCCCCTGGGACTGGAATCTGACCTCAATGAACCTGTCCACCTCCAGGCCTTGCTCTCCCTTGGCTGACATCAGCATCAGTTTGTTCTGCAGCTCGCGGAGCTCTGCCAGCGAGTACTTCCAGGAGGCCTCGGCGTCCCCCGAGCTCCCCGGGAGGGTGAAGCGCAGGACGCTGTCCAAGGAGACCTGCCAGAGCAGGAGCTGTCAGCGTGGCTGGGGCTGAGGCTCTGCCCGAGGCCGGGGGAGCGCTGGGGCAGCAGCCCCGGGCAGGAGGGGAGGAGCCCAGAGACCTCACCTTCTGGCCATCAGCTGGTGCCCTCAGCACATAGACCCCTCTGCTGTTGATGGCAGCTGCCAGGGACAGCGAGGACAGCTCCACGGAGCCATGGCTCTCCTTCACTGTCTTCAGCCACTCCAGGTGCTGAGCCGAGGCGCGCTGTGGGGAGAGGAGTCACGGCACTGCCCTGGCTGCTCTGAAATCCGGGGTCACTGATCTACACCTGACCAGGACAAACAGCCTGGGCCGGCACGAGAGTTTCATGATGGGGAAGGATGACAGGAATGGCTGAAGCGGCTTCAGCCTGCTCCTTCTGCACAGCTCGTCCTGACCCACTCCGTGGGAGGCTGAACAGAGCCCACAGTGCTCCAACACCTCTTGCTACAGAAGCGGGACAGGAGTTCCCAGGCATCTGCCTCCCCTCCTTCACACCACCAAACTTGCACAAGCAAAGCTATACCACACCACGCTGGAAAGCCTCGCAGTGCCCTGCAGAAACCTGTGCTACACCAGTTACAGCTGCTGCAGTGAAGTGTTGTGCTGCAGAAACATCGGGTATTTTTCCTCCAGTAACAAGAGCTGCAGTGATGAGCCCACACAGGTGCCGTTCGCCCAGTGCAGTCCAACTTCCAGTCACTCCTGGAAGGCAGAAATGCAGGAGGATGCAGAGGCCCTGCCCCAGCAGAACTCACCAGTTTCTGGGGAAGGGTCTCATCGCTGTCCAGGGCTCGCCACAGCTTCTGCAGGCAGCGCATGAAGTCCTCGAAGCCCGAGTCGTGGCGGAGCTCGTAGAGCAGGGAGGAGTAGCCGTGCACAGAGCTGTGGAAGCAGGCCACACGGTCCACGTCCATGTCGTTCTCCCCCGCCGAGATGGAGGCCAGGTCAACAAACACCTTCAGCTCGTTTATGTCTGCAAGGAGGCAACGCAGGAGTGAACAACGAACGAGGCAGCTGGGACGCCACCCCTCATCGCCACCCTCTACAGGAAATGCAGGAAGAACAGCAGCTTTGAACAGCAGCTCCTGTGCTACTGCCCTCTCCCCATCAGCTTTCCCAGGCCATCCACCCAGCCATGCACGGACCCCCGCAGGCCCCCGGATCCCCAGCCAGGATGGGAGCGGTGCCTGGGCGTGTGTGCAGGTCAGACAGCTCAGCTGGCACACACACAACTCCATCCTCTGAAAGAAGGGGGCTGAACTGAGCAGCAGCAGCTGCTGAAGCCCCCCAGGCCCAGCCCAGCTGGCAGCAGGGTGGTCACTGTGTGCTGCACCAGCCCACAGAGCATGGGCACCTTTAAAGAGTCCTCAGAGCATGTTCCACACCAAAGCCCAGCAGAGATGTTAACTAGCAACACCAGAAGCTGCAAAGGCGCAAAGCAGATGGGTCAGGGATGCAGTGTTCCTTCTGCCCCCACACAAGCTGCCGTCCCTTCTAGTACTCTCTGTCTAATTCCTGGATGAGCAGCACACACCTTTCAGTGCTTCTCTGACCCAGCAGACAAACTCCTTCTGCTGGGCCAGCTCCCTCAGACAGGCACCACGGGGCACAGTGATCCCCTGCAGCAGCTTCTTGGCTTTCACAAGCTCAGGGCTGATGGAATCCAGCTTCTGGGTCTTGTAGGATTCAAGCTTTTCTGTCTGGAAAGCAAGTAGGGCAAACACACACAGGTGCTGGAATTGGAAAATGCTGGTTCTGCAGCAGGGAAGGGAAAGCCCTCGGTAAAGCCACACCCCAACAGAGCAGTATCATCATCTCTCTTGAAGGAATGACTACACAAAAGCACTTGGAACACCTGATTTTTACCTCAAACAAGCATTTTGGGACAACGAATGGCTCTTGACAGACTGGGGTAGACTTGTGGAAAGGTTCAAATTTAGACAACACCCTGACAGTACAGAGCCAAAGTCAGGGATACTTACTATATCCAACAAGTTTTCCAGGACACTGAAGTCACCAGAGATGCCCAGACTCTCTTTGACATGGGCAATGATCTTGGCAGCATCAAAGGTTAAATGCATTTCATGGTACTGCTGGATCTGCTGGACTCGCTGGTCAACCCAGCCCCTGCCCTCTGCAGGCCAAAGCCCACAGATGGTGTTCAGCTCTGCTCTGATACCCTCAGGATGATTTGTGAATTCATGGAAAATCCGATCAACTGCGGAAAGCGTGAGACTTCCTGATTTGAGATCAGCATACAGCATTTCATAGCTGGCAAAGCAAGGGCGGATCATGCTGTCCAAAACATCATCAAGGTCCAACTCAGGAGCCTCCTCATCCTCCTCCTCCTCTTGAGAGTCACACTCACACTCCTCTCCTGCCTTCTGTGCTGCTTCCTCCCAGAGCTGCTGGAAGATCAGGCTGTCCTTGAAGGAGTGCATTTTGTGCACAAACTCTTTCAGCTCTGGGCTCAGGCTGTAGAAGGCCTGCAGGGGTCTCCTTCCCACGATCACCTGACTCAGCCTCTTTGAGCGAAGATCTTCTGAGTATTGAAATTCCACTTCGCCTACACCCACTGTAAACCAGAGACAGGTCGGAGGGAGATCAGGTGCTGCAGCCTGCCTCCAGCTCACGTCACCCCATCCCCCAAGCCACAAAATGCCACCAGGCAGGTGGACTCCTGTGAGTGTCACTTGGCGCACAAGCACTCACTCGATCCCCCCAGTGCTCGGGGTTTACTTCCCCCACCCCTCCTCACCCTCACTTTGGGGTTTGGAATCAAACCTGGTCCCAAAGCCAAGAGATTTTCAAGGAAAATGCTGTTTTCTGGAGTTGCCGCGTTCGGACCGCTCCCCCAGAACTCTACCTCTCACAGATTTCTGCACCTTCCTGCACATGCTCAGGAAGGTTCCTATTGCTTTTTGCTCTCTTCTGAGCTGTGTGAGTTCTTCCTGCCTCATCTCCAGCAGTTCTTCCAGGCTTCTCTGGAGCAGTTCCTTTTCATCACTTGGCTGCTGCTGGTGCTCTGAAAGGAAACTCACCTGGGGTGACCAAGCAGGCACTTCCCACGCCCTGCACCCCGACTCAGGTTGGGAACTGCAGAGTCACAGACCCCGCAGTGGCAACACAAACTGCAGCTGGGAGCTCCTGCCCAGGCCAAGGGACAGCACTCCAAACTGCTGCAGCCCCTCCCGAGCGCTCCTCACCCCCCTGCAGCC
>WBMY01004187.1:1760-16153 GCA_013397315.1 Donacobius atricapilla | reverse complement strand
CCTGCAGCCCCTCCCAAGCGCTCCTAACCCCCCTGCAGCCCCTCCTGAGCACTCCTAACCCCCCTGCAGCCCCTCCTGAGCAGGCCAGCATCACTACAGAGATGCTCTAAGCCAACTCTATCTCTTACTTGTCTCCCAAATGCAGAGGAACTGCGCCTTATGCTGGAAAACCTCTTCCAGGTGCTTCACAAGGATGCGGCTGTTGCGGATGTCATCGGTGACACTCGTAAGCACAGAGTCTGCTGTGGCCATGACATCCTTGGCTTCATCTGTAAGTTGGTTCAGAAGGTTTCCCTTTGTTCCTGTTCCAGAAACAAAGCGTGTCACATTTCCCAAAGAACAGGCAGGATCAGGGACCTTTCCACGCCACGGCACGGAGTCCTTCCATTTCTGTTGAACCCCAACCCAAGAGCCCGTGGACTCACACCACCCTCCAACCCCTCTGGTCTTTCTGAACAAAACCAGGATTGCAGGACAGCAATTTGGAAACTTTCCATGGAGGGCCCAGACCCAAACCCCGTGAGGCAAACAAAAGCCATTTGGATCTGTTCACTTGCCCTACTCCTTGGCATTTTTGTGTACCAATAACTTGTGAGAACGTCTCAGAGAAAGAAGTTACGGTCCACAAATCCTGAGAAGCTGCAGTGGATTAGCACAAGAGAAATAGTGGCTCCCTCTTCCTTGGCCTTCCCTCTCCAAACCCAAGCTGAATGCTTCAAGCTTTGAGGTGGGGACTAAAACAAGAGCAGGACAATTTCTCTCTGCTGTTCTGTGCGGTGGCAGCAGTGAGACAGAGAAAAGCTTCTCAGGGCTTCCTAAAACCCAGCTAGAGACCTACCATTAAAGCTGAAGATGTGCTTGACGTCAGGCCACGTGAGCAGGTGGTGCAGAATCCTATCAAAATCCCCCTCAGCCTGCCCACCCCTGACTGGCCACGACTTCACCATGACAGCAGACACCAGCTGGCTGAACTGGCCCATGTTGTAGGCAGAGATCTTCTCCAGGAGATTGCTGTGCATCTGCCAGGGCACACGGAGAGGGCAGGGGTGTGTCAGACTTTGGGGTCCCACTGTGTCTGTGCCTCAGAACTGGCACTGACGCCAAGGAGTCACCCCCAGTGCTGAGGTATTTTCCAAAACAGCCCTGTGACAACTGACACCAGAGCCCGTGGTGGAAACACATCACAAACATTCCCCACGGAGCTCATTTTCCTGATTTCTCATTGATATTTTTTATTGTTGGTTGAACAAACAACCCACAGCAACTCAAGCAACAAACTCAAGCAACATCCACTTCCCCTTCCACCAGAAGGGGCATCTCTATGCAACAGAACTGCTGCGAAATTCCCCTTTTCTTTCTCCTCCCTTCCCTACCTTTCCCTTCCCCTCCCAGGGCAAACACAATACCTGGCAAGCTGCAGTTACAGCCTCTGTGGCACAGTTCTGGAAGCACCAGTGGATGGAGGAGTCCATCTGTGAGATCTGGCGGTGCTGACAACAGTACAACATGATTTGGTTCAACGGAGGCTCCTAAAGGGCAAGAGGGAGATTTCTCATCAACTCAGACTTCAAAGTGTCTCTCCTGACAGCATGAAGCAGAGCTGCCAACAAGACAAGAAAAGGAACCTAAGCATCAGCCCATTTCCGAGGGCCTGGAAGAGAGATCAAACAAATAAATACTTGGAAAATATTTTAAGATTTCCATCTAAGGTGTGTAATTACTTAATAGCCACCTCTCCAAGCCAAGCTCACAGCAGAAAATATTTGTCTCCTGATTTCACTGGGAAAACCAATGGCTTCAAGAAACATGTAACTGCTGTAGAAAGGAGATGCGGAGCTATACAGGGTCAGCTTGGAAGGGACCTACACATGTGGGTGTGCATTTGGGAGCCTGAACAGCACCTTTGTGCACAAGGAATGAAAAGAGAAGCACCAACTTGGCTTCTCTGAGCCCTTGGGCGTTTACTTTGCACTCGCTGGTTCTTAAAACTACAGAGGTGACAACTGCTCAGAATGTGGATTTCCCCTGAAGCACCAGGACCTGCAGCCAGGCCACTGACACCGAGATTACAGCCTGGGATATTGTCATGGCCAATTGCTGGGCCCCCAGAACCTGGTTTGTGGCAGCAATGGCAATAGCCATGGCCAAAGCCACCGTGTTTCCACGTGCTCCTGCTCCAAGCACAGCACAAGGCAGGGCCTCTGCTCTGGACCACCAGCCACGGCTGCCTGGAGAATCCCCTACCTGCTGGATCCTTTTCTTCAGATCTGCAAGTAAAGTGCTCCTCCACGTCTGGGTGAACTGCTCGTCTGGAAAGCTGATAGCCACAAACTTATTCCAGGCCTGCAAGCAAACAAACCCAAACCACGGAGTGCTGAGATTTAACAGAGAAAGAAATTAAAAGAACAATGTAGAAGAGATGCCCCGCACGCCTCAGACAGTCTGCGGTCCTTCCAGGTGCTTCCATCCTGAGGAAAAGGAACGCTCCCAGAGCTGCAAAAGGCATCTTAAGCCCAGACTGGCAGGGGCTGCTCTGAGCTTTGCCTGCTGGAGGGCCGGAGGACAAACCAGTGGGACATACTGGGAGCAAGACAACACCAACAAGGGAAGGGGCAGCTCCTGGTCCCAGCAATGCCTTCAGGAACAGCAGAGCTGAGGTGAGCTGAGCAGCACCGATTCCAGCCCTTCGCTCCTCAGCCCGGCGGTGTTTCAAACACTGCCCATCCCATTCCTCACCCAGCCACAGCTACAGAGCCCAGCAGACTCAAGACCTTGGCTAAGCTACAGCAAAACCCCTTTTTATTGCCAATATCAGAAGATGACGAACCCGAAGCTCGGAGTAGGAAGAGAAGGTGACGTGTTCCAGGTGCTCCTCCAGTAACTTCGGCTTTAAAGCGTTTCTGAACCAGGTCTGAGTGTCCCTCAGAGCTCCACTGAGCAGCTCTGCCACTGGAGCTGCCTGCTCTGCATCCCCTGGAACCTGCCCCACGCAGAGGGGAGGACAAAAAAACAAACACAGTTCGAGCGGGACCGCAACAGACAGCTGATTGAAATCATTTCTAAAGAGAAGGGCCAAACGCAACCAGAGCACACAGATGTCCAGCAACAGACCCAGCACGGCTTGAATAAAGAGCAGATGGAGGCTGGAAAAGGGCAGTGCTTACAGGCAGCTTGTGCTTAAGCTTGTTCCAGGAAGTAAAGACATCAAGTTTTTAAGGGGAAACAAAACCAGACTTAAAACAAAGCTTGTCACAGCGAACCTGAGCATCTGACCTTATTTTCAATTAGAACCAAACTCACGAGGTGGCTCCACAACTCTCTGGAAGTTCCACAGTCTTGCTTAGAGTATGAAGTTCTTCAAATTGAGACTGGTTCTGATCTAAACCCAGCCTGCTGTACCACACTGTGATATTTCTGGGTACCTTGCTTGTACCAAGCCAAGAGTTCCTTGGTACTCACTGCTGGGGGCCGAAGCTGGGCAACCTTGGCAATCAGGATGGCAGCAGTGGCAGGGATCAGGAACCACTCCACTCTCCTGGCGGCCTTGCAGAGCCTCTCATGCAGCCTGAGGCAGCAGGACAAGCAGCTCTGCCAAGAACGAGCTCCCAGAGCTCTGCAGGGCAGCAACAACAGAGGGAGAATTAATTTTCTGCTCCAAGGAAAAATAAAAAATTACAAAGAAACTAAAAACCCTGTTGGGATGCAAATCCCTCTGGGCCCCATTCACACAGGCTCAGAAGTACTCAGAAATGTGAGTTCTTCAGAGAAAACAAAAATACACAAATCCACACAGACATGAGGTAGAAATGTAAGTTTAGTTCTAAATAAGTAGAGAATATTTTAAGTGCCTTAAGCAAATAAAGAGCCTGTATTAGTTAGCAAGAAAAGCCCTAAAACCTAGTTTNAAGGGGAAACAAAACCAGACTTAAAACAAAGCTTGTCACAGCGAACCTGAGCATCTGACCTTATTTTCAATTAGAACCAAACTCACGAGGTGGCTCCACAACTCTCTGGAAGTTCCACAGTCTTGCTTAGAGTATGAAGTTCTTCAAATTGAGACTGGTTCTGATCTAAACCCAGCCTGCTGTACCACACTGTGATATTTCTGGGTACCTTGCTTGTACCAAGCCAAGAGTTCCTTGGTACTCACTGCTGGGGGCCGAAGCTGGGCAACCTTGGCAATCAGGATGGCAGCAGTGGCAGGGATCAGGAACCACTCCACTCTCCTGGCGGCCTTGCAGAGCCTCTCATGCAGCCTGAGGCAGCAGGACAAGCAGCTCTGCCAAGAACGAGCTCCCAGAGCTCTGCAGGGCAGCAACAACAGAGGGAGAATTAATTTTCTGCTCCAAGGAAAAATAAAAAATTACAAAGAAACTAAAAACCCTGTTGGGATGCAAATCCCTCTGGGCCCCATTCACACAGGCTCAGAAGTACTCAGAAATGTGAGTTCTTCAGAGAAAACAAAAATACACAAATCCACACAGACATGAGGTAGAAATGTAAGTTTAGTTCTAAATAAGTAGAGAATATTTTAAGTGCCTTAAGCAAATAAAGAGCCTGTATTAGTTAGTAAGAAAAGCCCTAAAACCTAGTTTAAAGTTCAGTAGCAGAGTTAACTTAGCCCTAAACATAATGGAAAGATAATGCAGCCTTGTGGGCATTCCTAGATAGAACAGATAGAACTCTGTACGTAGAATCTGTGTAAGAAATCACAACCACTTTTACACATCAATGTTAGGCCCAGATAGGTCCAAGAAGACAGTGGTAGAATCACGTTTGTAGCTGATTGGGTAAAAAATAAAAATGCACTGTTTTGATAATGCAAAAGAGGCTGCTGCTTCTGCTCGGGACAGGGGGACTCTGTGCTAGAAGGTTTTCTGCATAATGGCGCAAACTGTAACACTCTGCCCTCATGAGACTGATCCGGCCATGCAATAAATGACTTTTACAACAACCCAGCCTCTCCAGTTGTCCTAGGTTACAATGTAAAATATGCCCAATGTATGTATTCTATCACCATCTTCATGAGCTGTTGAAACCAGGTGGGGCAGTGTTTCCCTTGTCCCCACCCTCCGGACTATGTTCCTTTAATGGGCCCATTCATGCTGTGCTGTATGACTCATGGGTAACTCCCATCCGGGAGTTATCTCTGTTCAATGGGCAATCAAGGACCCATTGTATGAGTCATAAAATTACATCGTTCCATTGTGGGATGTTCCTCCCATGGGGAGGAGCCAAGCATTCCCACCCGGATATAACCTGGGATAGCACAGGGGGCCCTCAACCCGCTGGATTCCCAGAGGACAGGAGCTACCGGACTTTTCTACAGGATCACGGCTTCAACACGACCACTTCATCCAGACTGCTACCAGCGCCCTGACTAACAGGTTGTATTATTTAACTTATTTTATTCTACCTTTCCCGCCCCCCCCTATTAAATTGTATTTCTGACTTGGAGTCTTTCACTGGTTTTACTTTCAAACCAGCACACCAGTCCTCTGTGAAGACCCTAGCAGCTCAACAAAACCCCACCAAATTCAACACGGCGTGGCAGCTGCCTCCCTCAGATACATTTACAAGATGGGACAGAGCTCCAAGATCCTTTTCTTCACAGAGATTTCAAGGCGCACAGGCAGGACCCCAGCCCTGGTGCAGATGCAGACAGGGCTCTCACAAAGGGGCACTGCACTGACCTGGCTGGGGGCTCATCCAAGGCAAGCAGCACTGTGTTCAGGAGCTTCTCTACCGCCTGAGAATGGAAAGACAACAACGTGAAACTGCGGAAGAAATTTTACAGACTGATATCAGATTAGCTAATGAAAAGGGAATTCAGTGTTCTTTCACATCTTCTCCAGCATTTTTATAAATGCACTGTAAAATAGCAGAACTTATTTACTGGATGTCAGAGCCAATACCTGGGCAGCTTTTATATGCACAAACACAACTTGTATTCCCTACAATTTGGGGGTTTCGAATCTATTATAATTAGTTGCAAGGTCCTACTCCCGCTGCCCTATCACATACGAGAGTTTTCACACCAGCAGCCCAACCTCCCACACCAGCAGCCCCTTGCCCAACCCTCCTGTGCCAAACAGCAGTCTCAGGTACACGTCTGAGTATTGAAACATTTGCCATCACTAACCAAAGAAACCCAGTGAAGAGCACCCTCCTCTCATCAATGCCAACAGCACTTTTTGCTGCAGGTACAGCCCCAACTCTTCCCCCTGAGGAGCCTCTGACTTCAGAGCAACTGTTTTTGCTTTTAGCTGGGTTTGAAGCTCTTCGTGCCGTGACCTGCTGCCCCCTCAGCGATGGACAGATCCGCCAGAAGACACCCAGGAGCCCAGTTTGAGCCTTCATCCCAGAGCTGGGTAAAGATGCCAAAGACAAACCTCAGAGGCACTCCACGAGAGATCAACATTCTCCAGCCTGTAGGAAACCCCTTGAAGAGTAACTAACAAGTCACTGGAGAAGTCTCTTATGAACTCAGCCAGGCCCCCCAGGGGCAGCACGCAGAGCCAGGACTTGACCAGAGTCACATCAAATTCCATCAAGTACTTCTTTTCTCTCATTCGTTCCAGCAGGGTCACTCTGGAGGAAAGACAGAACAAAACCTTCAGGATTCCAACGAACAAAAGGCTTGTGCAGCCCACGGAGGAGCCTCCTCCTCACTCCTGTGCTTCTGTCACTGCAGCTGAGGATCAGTGGGAGTCCCCAGGGCCCAGGGATGGCGGAGCAGAGCAGAGCCAAACCACTGAGCACAAGCACTCAGGGCAAACAGACTCCAGGTCCTGCTCAGACCGCACACAGCACGAGCAGCTTTAGCTCCCACCTGCTCCCTGGCTGGCAGAACTGGGGGGTTTGTGTTTGAGGGGTCACACAGAGCCCAGCTGGGCTACACTCAGTGACCTCTGAGCCACCAGCGTGGCTGTGCCCACATACCCCAAACATCCTCCCACAACAACATCTGACATTTCAGACTCTTTAAAAATGAGGGAGGAAAAAAAACAAGAAAAAAAGAAATGAAGTGATCATCCCCAGCTACAGCAGCACGGCACTGGGTGTGACTGGGAGCTCTGGAAAACTCACACATCTTGCTTCTTCCTGGTTTCAGTGAAGGGAAGCCCCTCCAGCCCTGCCCAGACATCCTCCTCCAGCAGCTTGTGCTGCTGCTGCAGGGGAGCAGCAAAGGAATGCAGGAGGGGAAGGATCCACACCCACTGGTCTACGTCACGTTCAATGCACCTCCGGCACAGGTTCGTCAGGTCGACCTTCAAGCTAAATTAAAAAAAACCCAAACAAACACATTGAGTGAAAGAGCAGCTTTATCCAGGCCTTGAGAACACCCTAGAGGTGTGGGAGGCTACATCTCAATCTCCCTTTGTACCTTCCAGTAACCTCTGGTCATTATTTTAGCTCCATCTACTCTTCATGGCAGAGCGTACCTGTCCAGGTTTAAGGCCCAGAGCTGCAGTGCTCCTGAATCTCTCTGCACAGACCCTGCTGCTGGAGCACTGGGAAGACCCAATCCTCTACCTACAGCCTCCCCATGGGCCCCCCAGCCCTGTGACCCCCACCCAGAGAAGGGCTCCAGGAAGAAATGCGATGGCTGCAGCTGTGCAAGCGAAGAACTCCAAATCCAGTGCCAGGTAAGCAGGCAGATTACAACCTGGTGAACAGGCACTCCAGGGGAAAACCAACCAAGAAGTGTGGAATGAGCCCTTACCTGGTAATTCCTGCAAAAGCCTGTTTGATGCGATTAATCTCACTCTGTACATCTTGTGGTGACACCTGGTCCAAGCACAAGAGGCTACACAGGTCAGCCAGGTCACTTTTAAGCGCTGGGAGTGAATGGTCCTCAACTACCACAAGAATGGTCAGCCCCAGAGCCAGTTTGCTTTGGATGACTCTGTTCTCTGCAGCTGCCTCTGGGGCAAGGAAAGGGAGAGCTACTTTCCTCATGTGATCTAGCAGCAAGTCGTTCACCTGGGACAAAGAAGGGAAGAAACAAACCAGTCACATTGGTCTTTCTCTTCTGAAGCCAATGTCTTCTCCCAGTTCCAGCGAAGCCACAGGACAGGAAGGAGCAGCCCTGACAATTAGGACATTTTGGATTCCAGAAGCCCTGCAGGCATCACTGCTCAAAACAGGATCAGGAGCTTCTCCCAAAAAGCAGGCAGGTTTGGAGCAAGAGATGAGTGCAGAGAAGTTGTTAGTGACAGAAGAACTGGCAGCAAAACCTAATGGCAAGGCTTAGGAAATCAATTCCCAGACACAAAAGCCACTCAAGTACAAAGTGACCAGGTCACAGCTCTGCTGCTGACCCACGAGGGGTCTCAGGACCACGCTGAGGTGCACAGGCTGACTGAAGCCCCCAAGGCTGGCAGTGGCAGCCACCCCAGAAGGATCCCCACAGAACTTGGACTGGAAAAGCAAAATTAACCCAGCAAGGTCAACAGCAAAATGCAAGTTTGGGTTCAGTGGCAGAATGCTTTCTGTCTCTGTGCAAGAGAAGGGATTACCTGCACTGCGCTGAACTCCAACTCTATCCATAGCACTGGCTTTCCATCAAACACCCGCTGGGCTGCTGCCACGTTATAGAACTGCTTCAGCTGCCTGAAGAAGTTCCTCAGATTGTCAGGGCTCCAGGTTCCAAGAATGCTGAAGATACTCTCTAACATAACTCTGGCAGCTATTTTCTTCCCTTCCACCACTTCCTTATTTTTATCACCAATAAATTTCTGTATGAATTTCACAGCCTTGTTAGGCTTTGCACACACGATGTCATCGTACTGGTGCCACTCTGGAACAGCAACACAGGGAGAACACAGGGAAACAAGCCCTGAAATCAGGTGCCTTCCCTCTCCCAGCTGCCACAGCAACACCCCCAGCAGCCCACTGCGCTGCCAGCTTCAGGCAGGGCTGTCTGGCAGGAATGCTGGATCAGGACAGCAGGGATCACCCCAAGGTGCAGGTCCAGGCAGCAGAGCTCACCTCCGTTGTTGAGCAAGGTCTTTTTGACCAATAAGCAGCGATTCACATGGTCATTGGATTCTGAATTCTTGTAAATGAACTCATACTCTCCCTTCCCACAGGTCACCCAGTACTTGTAAGGAATGTATTTATCCAGGATTTCTTTGGAGAGAGTTACAGCACCTTCGATGAGGTATCCATGATCTCCCAGATGCCTTGGAAACACAAACACAGCAAAGGCAGGCAAAGGACACATTAGCTGATCTACAGACCCCCTCTTCCATGCATTGCTCCATTTTTAATAGGAATGGTGACTGTTCTTTCACAAGAACATTCTAGAACAGTTTTCTCCACTGAGAAGCCCTTTGCTGCCACCCCCAGGTGTGGGCACGGAGCCCCCCCGTGCACAGCACCCGGGGCCCCACGGGGACCCCGCTCCCAGAGCAGGGAACACTCACCGGGTGCAGTTCAGCTCACAGATGTTGTCCTTCCAGCTGGTGTAGGAAGGAATGTCCTGAGCCCTGATGAACACTTTATGGGTCTCAGGGTTGAGCTTGAAGTCCTTGGATAATATTGCATGGAAATAGACTGTAACACCCTCATCGCGGCCCACAGAACTGCAGGAAAGATTTGGAAGGGAAATAGAAAGGATTCTGCGTGGATTTTTTAATTGCACAAATCACTGTAGACCTCAAATCAGACTTGAGCCACCAGCTGAGCAGCTGCAAGACCCCTAAACTCTGGCAGTAGTTCACTCAGACTGATGTTTGAGCAGGGCTAGTGCAAAGCCCAGCACAAAAACCAAAAATGGGCTCCTAAAGGCAGCAGGAGATGCTCTGGCCCAGCAGAGTCACCTGGAATGGCTACGATTTCAACCCGTTCCAGCTCATACACATGAAGCAAAACATCAGAACAGCTCTTCACACTATTCACCTAAAGCACTGTGTGTGTGAAACACGTTGCTCATAAGAGCAGGAAGAGAATAATCTCTTTTTTATCCATCAGATGCTCAAGGAGGTTCAACACATCACCCAGGACATCACCTGTGCTGCAGCTCCCATTTAACACTGGTCATGCACAACCACTTCACCTCAGTTTCAAGACAATTCCATTTCCACATCTCCAAGGTACGTCCTGACCCCATCCCAGCACCTCAGTCTGGGCTCCTGAGTCCTCCTCACAGCAACTCCTGTTAGTGAAGAGTGCTGGGGAGCAGCGGGGCTGTTCTCACCTTTCTTTAACCTTTTCCACAGGTTTCTGGTTCCTTTGTTCCTTTTTGTTCTTGGGGCTGTCTGCTGCAGCCACAGCAACCTCCTTTCTGGCAGCCTCACCTCCTTGGCCTGGACTTGTCTTCTCACTCACCTTAGGCATTTTCTCACTTGGGGTCTGTTTTTTCTCTTTTGTGTTTGCATTCTGCAGCAGGGAGACAAACAAAGCCCAGTGAAACAGAAAACCCTGGAAGCACATCATCTCCTCCTGGTGCACCACCAGCTCCATCCTCCTGGAAATACTGATCCCTCACTGAGGGAAGCTGCTGGTCAAGGGAAAACCAGCAGAGGATGGAAGAGGAGCCCAACCCAAACACACTGCCAAGCAGTCAGGTCACTGAGCCCCAGGTGCCGGGGCGTGGGGTGTAAAGAAAGTGAAAGAGAACCCCTACAACCTCCAGCTCACCAGGCCTGTGTAAGAGCAGAGCACAGGCAGCTGCAAAGCACAGAACCCCCTCGGTTCAAGGGGATCCCAGAGCTCTCCAGAGAGCACAGCTGCCTGGAGAAGAGACACCTCCCAGTCCTGGGGGCAACTGAACAACACTTCAGGGAGAGCTGGGCTAGAACTGACACCCAGGAGAACAGAACTCAAGTAAGAGCCTCCCCAGTTCAACCCTGCAGCCCTGGGCTGGTGCTCCTCAGCCTCACTGACAGCATAAGCAAGTCACAGGGGCAAAGGGAGGCTGAGCCCCCTGGAACACACAGCAGAGCTCACTCACACTCACCTTGACAGTGGAACTGTTCCCTTTCTGCTTGGGCTCCTTGCCAGCCTGCGGGCTCTGGGCCCCAGGGGAGGTCTTGGTCTCAGGTTGGCTCTGGGGGGCTTCCTTGGCAGGAGGCAGCCCAGAGGGACTCGCTCCCTGCCCTGCTGGCAGCGGCTCCTTGCAGCTGCCCTGGGCCTGGGAACCTGCTGTGGCTGCTGCCCGCTGGCCAGGGGCAGGAGTGCCCTGCTCCACATCACCCCTGGCTGTCTCTCCGCGCTCCGGGGCTGTCCCATGCCCCACCTTGTCCCCTGGCGCTGCGGCGCTGGGAGCTGGGGCAGCCCCACTGCCTGTGCTGCTCTGCCCTGCAGGGCTCAGCCCCTCTCCTTCCGGGCTGCCAGCCTCCTTCCCCAGGGGTGCCAAATCCCTGCCGCCTTCAGGTGTGTCTCCACTGGCATCAGTAAGTCCATCAGCACCTGCGTTTGCTCCCTCACCGCCGGGGCGTTGGGTTTCCTGAGGAACAACACATGTGTCAGGCAACTCTGTGGTTTGAGCTGGTGCTGTGCTTTGAGGAGGCAGAGAGTCCTGTTCCCCAGAGGTGGCTGTGTGTCTCTTTGCTTTACTCTTCTTTCTTTTCTATTAAAAAAAAAGGCAAAGACCACAATGTCTGTTAATCCATTGCCAAAGGGGAACTCTTTGTCACTTCCTCCACTGCAGCAGTTATGACATCTTCCTGCTACGCAGGGCGAACAGAGAACAACAGAGAACGATCAGGAAGAGGAGGGACAAGCCCAGCCAGTGAAATGCTAATAACTCCTGAGAACTGTGCAGGTTCAATATTGAAGACGTGCTCAGCAGGAGCACAGAGCAGCGCTGCAGTGTCTAAGCTGACTTGTGTTATTTATTTGTGTTTTCCCCCGGCACCGCGGCTCCACGCACACAACACAGCGTCAGCAAACACAGCCAGCTTCTGCTGCAGGAAGCCAGGCAGCAGCTCCCCGACGTGGCCAGGGAGATGTGGGGCCTCCTCACTTCACATACGACAGCAACAAGTCCCAGCTGCTCCCCAGCACCCAGCAGCAGCTCACCTTCCTCTGCGGAGGAGCCGCCTCAGCAGAGTCGCCAGCCCCGTGCTGAGCCGAGGGCTCTGCGTTGTCCTCTGGAGCTGTGACATACTCCAGCACTGAGGAGCCCTCTTCCTCCTTCCACGTCTCAGCAGAGGAGGGAGATCCACCTGCAGTGTCAGGCGTGGTGTCTGAGGTGCGGGGCAGAGCTCTTGCTCCGTCCATCAGTGACTCGCCCTCGTCCTCGTTTCAGTGGTGGGAGAAGGCCCAGCAGCACCTTCTCCCTTCACCTCTTCCTCTGCATCAGGGACTGCAGGGACCTGCACCTCTCTTCTCTCTGCAATGAAGGGAAATTAATTGTTAAACTGGAAACTCACCCCTCAGTGGGGCTGCAGGATGGTTTGGGTTGGAAAGGACATTAAAGCTTATCTCGATCCACCCCTGCCACAGGCAGGGATACCTTGCACTGGACCAGGTCACTCCAAGGCCCTAAAAGGGGGAGAGAATCAGAAAAAAAAGGCAAAACTTGTGGTTTTGGGGTGAGATGAAGGAGGTTTAATAGGACAGAAAAGAAAAGGAAAAATTTAATAACGATAAAGGAATATCCAGAGCAAGTGGTGCACTGGGTGCTTGCTCACCGCCCACTGCGCAATGCCCAGCCAGCCCCTGAGCAGGGGCCATCACCCCCTGGCCAAATCCCCCCACTGTTTCCTTCTGCACCATGCCCCCTGCTCTGGAACACCCCTCTGGGCACTGGGGCAGCTCTCCTGCCTCTGCCCCTCCCAGCTCCTCGCTGGCTGGGCAGCCTGGGAGGCTGAGAAGTCCTTGGCTTAGTGTAAGCGCTGCTCAGAGCAGCTGAGCCATCAGGCTGTTATCAACAGGAGTCTCATCCTGAATCCAAACACAGCTCTGAGCCCGCTCCTGGGAAGAAAACTTACTCTGTCCCAGCCGCAGTCAGGGCACGAACACACAGGAGCTGTTTGCTGTTCCCTGTCCAGCTCCTAACAGCAATGCCACCACTCTCCCTGTGCAGCCTCCTGCCCTCCCCGAGGCCCTGCCAGCTGCAGAAAGCAGATAATTAAGGGGCCACAGCACCGAGGCACAGCTCCATGCCTGCCCCTCCTGCAGACACGGGCGCAGCAGCAGCGCTGGCAAGCAGCTGCCTGTGCCAGTGCCTGTGCCCCAGTGATAGGAGAGCGGCGTGTCCCAGCTGGCACAGCCTTCTGGGGTGGCACTGTGACCGCTCCCACACAGCCGAGGTCTTTCCAGGAAGGCAGAGCAAACCCCCTTTTTATCTTCACAGCTTTATCCAGTCCTGCAAAAACCTGTGGAAGGGCAGCTCCAGCCCAGCCAGGCAGCAGAGCAGATCTCTGCCTTCTGCAGAGGTTTCACAGACCCCTCCACACTGCCTCTACCCCAGTTCTGAGAGCAAAAGCTTTGAACCTCAGCTACTTTGGATGTTCTTCCTGCAGCATTTCAGGGCTGGAGATCCCAGGTTTGTTACCTGCCATGCTGGGGTGCAGAGGGATTTGCTAAGAACTGACCCTGCCAGGACTGCAGCAGCCTGATTCTGATTTAGTTTTTCAAGGATCCCACTTCTCTCTGTCAGTAAACCAAAAGCCATTCTGGTGGCCCAGGTCATCCGGTGTTAAACAAATAAGGGATTAGATAACATTTCCTTGAGTCTAACTGTGTTGTGTACTTGATTTTGTCTCTGTTCAGAGAGGCAGAATTAGTGCGTTGTCAAAGACAATTTAGGGGTGATTTATAAATCTAACAACAAGTTGCAAATTCTGCATCAAGGACAGTCTTTTAACAAAAAACAGCACTACTTCATTGGCAACACAGAAACTAGTTCAGCACTGGAGGCCTGAGTGTGGAGGCCGTGTATAGGATGTGTCAGCAACTGAATCGCTTCTGTGTCTCCGCAAAGTCACTGCAAAGTGAGGAAAACTCTCTCTGGTCAGGAATGCAGGGGAGGCTGAGATGAGAGATGGGGAGGGGAGCTTGGGTCGAGAGCGGAGTGGAATGAGCTGGGCAGAGCAGAGCCCAGAGCCAGAGGGGCACCAGAGGCGAAACGGGCAGCCCCCGGTCACTGGGCAGCCCCAGCTGCTGCAGGAGCCGGGACGGGGCAGAGACACCAACACCGCCACAGCGGGAGCCAACAGAGCCTTTGATCGTCAGGAAGCGACCTGGACCCCCGAGAGCCAGGCTGCGGGCGTGGGGAGAACCAATAAACACAAACAGCCGCTCCCCCCGCGCTGGGAGCCTGGCTCCCCTTGCCGAACCCTGCCTGGTGCTGGGCCGCGGCCCGGAGCGGTTCCCGGGCTGGGCTAGGGCCGGGAGCGGTCCCATCGCCGTGGCCGGAGGCGGGACCGTGGCCGGGA
>WBMY01004186.1:99642-154706 GCA_013397315.1 Donacobius atricapilla | reverse complement strand
TGGGATGGGATGGGATGGGGAGGAGAAGCAGAAGTAGCAACTTGATATGTGCAGAAGAGATCTGTGTGGGGGGTCATTGCAGAGGGACACAGACACTGTAAAAAAGAATGACAGAGGTAATTCTACTCTCTGTGAACCAAAGTATAAGTGCTAAGTTTAGAGCCATTCAGTCTGAGCTTGGATTATTTATATGTGTGTGTGTGTGTGTGTGTATATCTGTAAGATATAGGTTTGTCCTTAACAGATTTTGAAGAATAAGATAGAATGCAAGATAATGAATATAAACCCAAATCTCACTGGTAAAATTTTGAATGGAGATTTGGCTTTTATCTTAACTTGGATAAGTATTTAATAGTCTTTTCATTTGGATTTCTGCCATAGGGTGGATTTTCGAGATGGGACCCAAAATGATGTATATACATAGGCATATTAAATAGTTTATATAAGAAATCATTCTTAGCCATCAGGTTATCTTTTATTTCATTATGTTTCTCTGATATAAAATTCAAGCTCTGGAGTGCAGTTCTTTTTAAAATTAAATTTGTATAACTTAAGAATATTTTTTTTATTTCTTGTACTAAAACTCTTGTAAATTTCCATAGTGTGATTCATGAACGGGTAGCTGGTAACAGTAAAGAAAACACTGTTCTGGAAAGAGCTGTAGTATTTCGTGTAGGTGTTATTATTGGTAGGGGATTGGTAACACTTTAGAGAAAAAGTTGACAAAAAATATTAAACTCTGAGTGTCTTTTAATTCCCATTTTATAACTTTTAAACTACATTAGCCAGGCTTTTAGGATAAAGAGCTGCAATTTTCTTTACATCATTCTTATTGCTGTCTTAGCACTGTCTCTCTTAATATACAGCATTTTTAGAAACAACAAGTATTTCTGTGTCTGCATTCATGTACTGGGGTAGCTTTAGGAGAGCCATCACATTCAGTAAGATTAAATTTAGTAAGTCATAGAGACTAAACTAGAAATTTTAAATTTATGGAAAGGAAAAAGGAAATAAAACATTTTCTACTCTGGAGACTAATTTATAAGTTTGTACTGACAAATAGTATAATCAGTCGCTGGAAGACATGCAGGGCTAAAACAGTTCAATATCTGTTAGGGAGAGCTCATCCTCTCCAAGTTACGTAGCATAACAGCTGAATAAGTAAGCTCTATGTTCATGGTAGAGATTAATGCCTATGCACAACTCTATTTATTAAGGACAACTTAGCAGTATGTGCAGAAGTGTGGATGGTAGACTAATTCCTGTCTTCCCTCTCTTTGGGGTACTGTCAATCTGTCTCCATAAATTGGCTCCACCATTTTTGTGGTGGAACCTTCTTCTCATTAATTCTTAAGCTGTTTTGCCGGTGGCTTTGCATCATAAATACCACTGCCATATTTAATCACAGATGTGCCTCTCACAGTACCTGAGTCATTCTTTCCTTCAGCAGTAGAGCAGAGCACTCAGAGATGCCACATATTAATGCAAAGCGTTGGGCTGAAATTGCATTTGAAAGCTTCAATACAATAGAGCTCAGTGGTCTCTTTTTGCCTTAGAGGCAACAGTAGGGAAACCAACGCATAATAAGAATTTTAACTACAGTTCTACTTTGTATTATCTACTGCCTTGTAGCATGATGCTGAGAGAGACAGACATACCTCTGGGAATCAAACCCCCAGCCTGACTAACAGATAAAATATAGGTGATGATAAACATAAGTTCTTCCAGTCAAAGCCAATACTCTTCTCATCCTTCATCATTCTTCATCTATTCTCTTTTCTTTCTTTTTTTTTTTATTATTCTTTAAGGTTGTTTATATTTGTTTCTCTCTTGCAGTACATTTTCTGATATTTTTCTTTTTAAACATCTACTAAGCATCCTCAGGAAAGTTGTAACTCTAAATCTGTAAATGAACTGTTATCAATTACCTTGTTAAAAGAAAACCAAGTTCTTTTTCAATCTTCTGAATTAATTAACTTTTTGTAGCAGAATAACATTGGCAAAACTATACAGTTCAGTATTTTCCATATTATATAGGGGATTAGAAGTGAGACAGGTTTAAAATTGTACTGAAATATGTGATATACATGATGGAGTTGGTATCATTTTTTCATACACATGAAACCTAGTGTTAAAAAAAAAAAAAAAAAAGAGAGAAAATTGTTGACACTGTTTAAAAAAAGTAAAATGTTTCTGGATTCAGCTACTAACTGTATTTTTATTGCACTGATGGGAAAATTGTGCATTTCTTAACTTGCAGAAGGGAAAACACACATGTATGTGTGTTTGAAAGTGTTTTTCTATGTATATACAGAATTGATTTTATTTCACTTTCACAGCACTCGGAGTGTGCTGGGAGCAAAGCCAAATACTGTTAAAAAATCCCCCTCCAAAACCCCCAAATAAACAAATATTCCCCTCCCTGCCCACCAACAACAAAACCTTTAAGGAAGAAATGTTTTGGGATAGAATAAATTTATATTTGGGTTGAAGCGGTGTGGCCAAATTAAATTCACTTTTTAAGTGCAATAATACTTTAATATTTTTGTAAGAAGGGTGAAAATTAATAAAAAAGTATCAAGTGCCCTTAGCTTTTCCTTTTGAGTTTCACTTTACAGATCCTATGGCTTCAGTTACCCCTTGAACTTAAAAAACTTTTTAAAAATTGTTCTGGATATATGAATTTTACGTGTTGGGTACTCATTTTGTTCTGTAAGGACAGCTACATACTGTATTCATATGTATATACATAGTGTATTCTCATGATAATTTGGCAACTCTTGATAGCTAAGGAATAAAGGTTTTTATGCGTCACTGTTGCAAGGAAGAAGAACAGCAAATGCAGCACAGTAAGTGTTCTAGGATTCAAAGAAAATTAGAACTTGGGGTTTTAGTAGTTTTTCTTTTTTTCCTGTACATCATGAAAACTTGGAAATCTAATGTATATTTGTGCGTTGCTCTCCCATGCACGCATTCACGCCTCTTTCAAGAAGGTAGCACTTTCTTCATGGTGCTTGCAAGAGCACAGTGAGCTCTGCTGCTGAGGGAGATGCCCATCTTCAAATATCTAAGAGCAGATGCTGTTCTTGCACAGTGCCTCTGTGTCAATGCGCTCCCAATTCATGTGATTGCCAACTTGAAAATTATAGAGAGAGAGCCCAGTAAGGGCGTGCTGCTTTGTGCCCATTTGATGTGCATGCTGTGTCTCTCATCTTGGCCAAGATGAAATCTTAAAACTTGAAGCAGAGAGAGGAACGAGAAATGTGTTGAGGACCGGAAAGGGAAAGAAGGATTTCTGTGTCTAGCACTGTGTCTGTGAGCATGGGTCTGTATGAACACATACAGACAGAAATAATCACCTGTGCTGCTCAGAAGTACAGCCCCAGCAAGTTACATCCTGAATTATTCTGCTGCTCAGTGATATTAACTACCACTTGGAGGAGTCAGGTTTTGGCTCAGACATTAAGCCTATTATGGATGAGAATTATTTTGACTACTGTCACTGGTTGTGGACAATAGTATCTCAGCAAAGCAACTGTGAGGAAATCCACAAAAGATCTGGCAGAATAGGTACCTGGAGAAATACAAAATCAAGCTTTATTTTTTTTTTGGCCTTTCTTTTTTTTTTTAATCTCCATCTGCTTTGTCTGTGCCTATTTGCCAAAAAGTACATGCTGAATTTCAGTTCATGAATGAATGAGGGTCTGTTTGTTTTTTTTGGAAAGGGCATTTGAATCTAGTCAAATTATCTGCAGAAAGGCTAAGCATAATTTACTAGAGGTCTTAAAGGAGGCCACTCTTGTATGGACTAAATTCTCTTTTAGATAAATCAAGAAATATATGACTAGAAGCTGTGAGGAACAACTCATGAAAAGAATTTCTGTGACTGCTAAAGTGGTGGTTCTGAAGTACCAGTGTGAAGAAGCATCACTGATAGAGCTGAGAGAGCTCTGAGTTTTAGAGTGGGATTAGGTCCTTCTTAAAATTTTACTACGAGTAAGACAGCCAACTAACTAGCTAGACACTTCCAGAGAGACAAACAGCACTTGACAGAAATGTTGTTTTTGATGTGGGTTTGTGTGTATGTGCAGGCTTTCTTGGTTTGTTTTTGGTTTTGTTTAGTTTGGCTTTTTTTGGTTTTTGTTTTGTTTTATTTTGTTTTGTGTTTAATTAATTAGTTATTTGAGTTTAAGCAGAAGGGTGTTTTATTCGGGTTTTTTTTTTCCCCCATAAGGACAATGCAGTGGTAACAAGTATTTTCCACTTCAGTAGAATTCAATAAGAAAGTGTATGTGTGGAAGCTGGAGTTTCTGTAAGCTGAAATGTTAGTCACTAAGTCAGTTGTATGTCCAAAAGGAATTGGTTTGTAAACAAGGATCTAAGTTTACATCTAATATGAAGGAAGAAATGGATCAAGAAGGTTTTGTGTTTAGCTGCTCAGGAGCTTGTTCTGATGGCAGTGTTTGACCTGCTTGGTACAGGATGTTCATAGAGCTGAAAACAGGATTGGAAAGGCAGATATTCATGTCAAGGGGGATGGACACAAAAAAACCCAAAAAAAGCAAAACTTTAAACCTCAGAATTTAAGTGTGAGGATAATGTAAATCGTTATGAAATAGTAATGGTTTGATAGCTTGATGAATATTTTATCCCCAGATGAAGCACAATTTATGAGAGCACTTTGTATTAAAAAGCTAAAAGCTCAGGGAACAAAGGAGGGCTGGTCTGGCAGGAATTATTACAAATCTGAGAATGATAAACAGGAGTGAATCAAGGACAGCTGAGTCCCTGTTTTCTTCACTGCAAAACCTTCCTAACATGTAATGAGATAGGTAGCTAATATAGCTAGCTAATAATAGTTTTCAAGTTAATCAAGGGGGAATAAATCATTAAGTAGTCTGGATAAGAATTTAGAAGACATGGAATTAATAATCACAGATACATGCAGTATTTTTAAATCTTTGTCTTTAACAGAGGAATGCAACAATATCAGCATCAAGGTCAACAACTGTGCTAAGGAAAATGTACACGGAGGGACCCAAATTCAACACATCTTACAGTAACATATTTTCCAGTTATTAGCCATATGAAAGTGAATGAAATTGGGAAAAATTACTGTAGTTTGAAAGACCTCTGTGAATTAGTTGTTATGGTCCATGTTACTTCAACTAGTAAGTGGACCTGAATTAAATTTTACATGCTAATGAGCATAATGGTGCCTAATTTTTATTTGATACAGGAACTGAGAATAGAAGGTTTGTGTGTGTGGTGATGTTTTTTAACCAAATAAACTCTTTATTTGCATGTGACTTCACTCTTGGTCCAAATCTACAAGTTTCCATTTTAATCATTCCACCTCTATCTGTAGCATGGCTTCATTATAGAGAGGTGCCCAAAGGATTAGCCTTCAGATTGGCTAAGGGGACTAAATATTAATCAGAATATAAAGTCACTGAACTGGCCAGGGTGAAATCCCTAGGTGTAGTTGGTATCATGAGAAGAAATGTTGGGATGAAAGAGTAAAGATAGGCTCCTGGGAAGGGTAATAAAGATCTGGAGTATGATTCTTTCAAGAATGAATAGTGGCCCTGGAGCTGCCTAGTCAAGGGGAGGAAACTGTGCATGAGCAGGGGCAGAGCAGAGTCATGGGAGGCAGTGCCATGCTGGCAGCTGCACTGAGGCTGGTGAAATTATTGTTTGCAGGCAAGATTGGCATTGTTAGCTGATCCAAACTGAGCAGAAACAAGCTGACTACAGCCAGCTGAAATATCAACATACAGCAAAAGAGGGGTTTAATCTGCTTAACATAGACAAAAAAGACGAAAATTTACATGTTGTTTGAAATTTAATGTATTGGGAGATACATTTTTTGGGCTAAGGATAGCTACAGGTGTGCAGCATGCCATGTGGCAGATGCAGTTCTATAAACTACTGTTTATTTTACTATATTTGCATTTATCTCCCTTCCTAGGCTTCACACTTCCCCTGGGTCACTGAGAGGTAAACTAGTTGAACGGTCATAATTCTGGCACTGCTTTTCAGCCTGGAACCATAAAAGCATGTTTGATTTGTGAAAGCAAACTATGAAGAACACTGACAAGTTCTGTGAAGGAATTTGCAGCCCTAAACAGGGTGAAATCAACAACAGCAGGGTGAAACCCTGAAACAGAAATTCTCACCTGACTGAATTACCTTAGTTTTTCTCAGCTGCTTTGCAAATGATAGCAGTTTTTTTTCTGATTGATTCTAATCTTCATCAGAAACTGCTGCCTTTCACCTTACCCTTCTGGTTGTTTTCTAACTAGCTGAGTTTATTAAATTTTATTTAACTCTGTCCTCCAAGTTTGTCTACTTGGAATGGTTTCCTGCTAGCCTTGCCACAATAAATAGACAAGAGGAAGAATCAAGACTGTGCCATTGTACTGAATCATCATCTAGAGATTTGAATTCCAGAATTTTTATGCCTGCTTTGCAGCTGCTGTTATTTGTGTTTGGTGTCAGCCTGCAGAATGGAGGGAAGATTAGCTGAGCAAGTTGGCAGAGACATAAGCAGCATTGGTAAGACCCATAACAGAGGTGCTCATCTGCTTGCCTGTTCTTTCGTTTTCACTTGTGCTCAACTTCAGCCCATTGCACAAATTTTGCCCATTTTCACCCTTTTGATCTGTCCCTCTTTTACTCTGTTTGGCATTAACTTTTCCATAGGAAGCAGATTATTGTGGCACATAAGAGAGTCAGTAGCAGCTTCAGCAGATGTTGCCCAGCATGCTGGAACTGCAAAAGCATTCCCTGTAACAAGAAAATAGCAAAGTTGATACCTGGTACTTTGTCAGTACTGAGGGGGGTTTGGGATGCTCTGGGACTGCCTGGCTAAACCAAGAAATTTATAACTTGGCACTGCTCTCAAACAGGACTTGGAAAAAGTTGGTCTAGGCGATCTAGGAGAAATGATGTTTCTGTCATATCTTGTTTGAAGCTCAAATAGGATTAAATGAAAATTTTATAATGCAGCTCTTCCAGCTACAGAAGATTTAGAAAAGGAGTGGGACAGTTGTACAGGGAACCAGTTTGCACTGAGTGTTGCTTTGTGCATCAGAGGAAGTGTAGAGCAGTTCTTAAATGTGTGGCTGGGAGCACCCAAACAAAATAGTTGGGAGATTAATGAGTCTTGTGCTGCAAGGCATTCTTCCAAGAGAAGAGGGTACTTTGCTATTTTATCTTTTAGCCACAGGTGTATATTTGGTGCTAATAGTGCTCTTGAGATCATCAAGAGGAAAATGCCAGAGGCACGGCAGGATTTGGAACGGCTAGTCATTTATTATCCTTGTGTACAGTCACTGTGAGAGAAACATGTTAAATTGTCTAGCATATAGTGAGGGTGGGGAAGAGCATCTAAAGCTTGCTGAGAGCTGCCTGCTGCGACGGAAATAACTTGATTTTCCTTACAAAGGGATGGACATATGTCCAGCTTCAGGAGGAGTAACAGTTAATAAGGAATTCTGGAAGACTGCTACTCCAAATGATTCAGTGACTATCACATAAACTTCTTAAAAGTAGTATTCAAACAGTCTCAGAAAGTGAGAAAGCCTGTTCCTGGAACCAGTACAAACAGCTTTTAACGGAGGGAAGTCGCTTGTTTTTCAAATCATCATGGCTATCTGAAATGATAGCTGCTAATAGGTGCTGTTATTAAGAGTTGAGTGTTATGAGATGCCCTACTGAAACATGTCTGGCAGCTGAAGCCATCTCTGGATGACTCAGGATCAGTTTACTCTATCCAGAGAGTGCCTTTTTGCAATAAAAATTGGATGTGACAATTATCATTCAGGTCTTCTCTTTACTGCAAACCCTGGATCATCAGAAAAGGCTTTGAGAAACACAGGCAGTAAAGCAAGGGAGAAATTAATCAGTAGAGCTTTATGGCACAGTATTGAGGCACGTGTTTTCCAGCCCTCTTGTTGTTCAGGGTCTCTGAACACCTTGGGAGTGCACATTGATATGAATTTCCGTGACGCAGAGCAGATCCTGATCTCAGCTCTTGATTTTTGTGTAAGAAACAGGATCAATGCAGGCAGCATTGCTCGTAGTTAATGGAGTCTAATAAAAGAGCTCTGCATGACTTGAAGCAAATACCACAGCAGATCCAAGCAGAGTGACAGATATGTGGTTTTGGTATACTCACCTGGGAGGGAGAGGATTGAGATCTTGTTCTCTAATGACTGTTGCTAAAAACAAGGGGAAAAAAACCCAAATAATCAAACAAATAAAACCCATGTAAGTTCATGACTGGTGGGAAGTGAGAGAGTTGAGCATGCATGACACAGAGGAGACTGGTTTTCACCACTGGGTCGTTTGGGCAAAAAGGAAGGCAGCAAGGCTGGTGAGGGGCTTGGAACACAAGCCCTGTGAGGAACAGCTGAGGAAGCTGGGATTGTTTAGCCTGGAGAAGAGGACACTCAGAGATGACTTTATCACTCTACAACTTCCTGGAAGGTGGTTGTAATCAGGTGGGAGTTGATCTCTCACCAGGCAGCAACTGACAGAACAAGAGGACACAGCCTTCAGCTGTGCCAAGGGAAGTTTAGGTTGGATATTAGGGAAAAGTTTTTTTTATGGAAAGAGTGATGAAGTCCTCCCATCATCTGCCTGGGAGGTGGTGGAGTCCCCATCCCTGGATGTGTTTAAAAGAGGTTGGATGCTGGATGTGGCACTCAGTGCCATGGTTTAGTTGAGGTGGTGTTGAGGCATGGGTTGGACTCGATGATCTTTTCCAACCTAGAGATTTCTGTGAAAAGAGCAGCACTGTCAGTGTCTCCTCAAGGAGCATTTAAGAGGGAGTGCCATCATGCTGGCTACTACTCAGGGGGGGCCTGCAAAGTAACTCAGAGCTCATCAGGGAGAATCAAAGCCGTATCTTAGGAATCCTCTTCAGTGCCAGTTTGCTCAGAACCATTAAAACCTAACTGATTCTAGTTGTGCCAGCAAGGAGACCTTCCCAAGAAATCTTCCTGGTGAAATCTTCCCTTGTGTTAAGTGGGGCTAGGAAATGAAGATGAAGGTGTTTCTGTGGCATAGGCTTCTAAGTAGTTCTGTGGAGCTTTCTGAAGCCTGTCACAGTTTCGAATATTTCATTAGTTAGCATACAGAAGATGATAAAGCCGAGGCCTTGATGTATGTGAAATAAAAGGAAGGAAATATTTAGCTACAGTTGTCAACAGCTTCAGGTACTTCAGAGATAGCTTTGCCACATTATAGCAGTTTGAAGGTCCAATACCATAAAAACCTGATGTACAGGAAAGATCTTGAGACAAACATATCAAAGAGTGGTATCTACTATGCTCATCTACTTTTTATCACAAGAGAATACGATTTTTCCATGGATTTTTTTTCTGTATTGTGATTTGTTCTGCACGCAGGTCTGCACTCAAGAGAATCCAGTTCTAATTCTATTAAACTATTCAATCATGAATATACTTGAGAATAACTGTTAGACACTTGGCAAATAATATAGATTAGAGCAATTGAAACGAACTCCATCTGTTTTTAAATTTTTTTATTAATAATTTTTTATATAAATCAGACAAAACTAAATGGATGCGCAAATATCTACAAAGGGTTTTACAACTGTGTGATAAAAAATGAGCATGTCATTGAAAGGCAAGAAGACAGAAAATATGGTGCAGAAATTATTGAAGTATTTTTACAAAGCAGTAAACTTTTGAATGCCACTACATTTTTATAATAGAGCATACCCTGTGTAGCAGGTTCTCTCCCTTAATTCTGTTGACACATTTCAGAGATACACAAGAAATCACCAATGCTGCTGGAATGACAGTAAAAACCCCAGTATCTAATCTCTCATTTAAAAGCACTAAAAGCTATGATGTAGGACTTGCTAAATATTAAAAGGTACTTTATATAAAGCTGTTATATAATCTACAGAGCTAGGCAAGAATTTTTTTTTTTTTTAACTATCTGAGCAAAATAAAATATAAACCAAAAAAGCATACTTTTTAAAAAGCCTTCTGCTGTTCTCAGATGACAAAAAGTGGGTTATGGAAGTTGTCCCCATAGCAGAAGCTACTGGAGGTATGAAGTTTTTTCTTTCCCATAAAGTAATACAAGAAAGTAGCTTTCCCCTATTGTGTCTTATAAAATTGTTAAGGCTCAATTGAATCCAATTCTTGGAAAAATTAGAGGCTGTGAAATGTTTAACTGTTTTTTTGAAGTTTCCTTAGACATGGTATCGAAAAAATGCTTTTAAAGTGAAAGATCTTTCAGAGCATGTCAGAGTCAGAATATAAACTGTCAGAATTTCTTTATAGATTACAAACTCCAAACACTAACAAAATTGCTTTCCACAGCAGGATTGCTGTTATGAAGGGTGTTTTCAAATGCTAAATTTATGACAGAAAACACCTTGAAGGTAGGATAGATTCAGTTGCCTAGTATTTTGTTCAGCAGGACTTCCGTGTCCAGACTAACACAGTGTTTTATTTTGTGGGTAGTACTGCCAACACAATTCCAGTGAGGAAGGCCAAAGTTTCTGCATTGGGAAGAAAGCAGTAGTGTAGAGTGGATCTCCTTAATTAAATTTGTAAATGTTATCAACAAAATTCAAGAATTTTGTCACTGTAGTAACTTGGTAGCCTCAGAAATATTCTTCTAGGTGCCCTTCTTCCATTTCCT
Source organism: Donacobius atricapilla (assembly GCA_013397315.1). Lineage (NCBI taxonomy): Eukaryota > Metazoa > Chordata > Aves > Passeriformes > Mimidae > Donacobius > Donacobius atricapilla. The sequence goes on along the minus strand of WBMY01004186.1, from coordinate 144,017 downwards.
CCCTTCTTCTCCACTTGAGAAGGAAGGCTGAAGTGATTAGTTTAAAAATGTAGATGGAGTGCTAGTTTATTTATATTATTGAAAAACTAGTAAAAAAGGTGGAAGTTTCATTGGCCTTCATTGAAGAAGTTAAGAAGTTATACTTTATTCATCTTATTGGGGGGATTTATTGTATTGAGACAAGAACATTCAAAGTGACATTTTCTGCCATACTGAGGAAATGCGTTTCTCTCCTTGGTTTAGATGATGCCACGTTCAGCACCGATGAGATGTAAGGTCCAATGTTCTTGTCTCAGAATGAGATGGGAGAGAAGGAACTGGGTCACACAGGTGATACGAGACGAGAGGACTTAGCAGATGTTGTACATCTATCACAGTTACACTCATGCAGTACATGTTCCATGACCCTAAGGCTTTTTTTTTTTTTTTACTTGCTCTCTTCAGAGAACTGCACGAGATTTCTAAAACAGTAGAATTAGAGTGATTCTATCATGCAACGTGAGATAATATTTCTTCAAGATAAAAGTTTCAAAAAATAGGCAAATTCATTTATCTCATATTCAGAGCATAGGAAAGGAATTATTTCAAGAATTTTTTTTTAATGTTATACTGCCTGTAAAATGATGATTTCTTTTAACTGTAATGTTCTCCATAGGCCATTTTAGACAAAAGCTATACCCACTACAGTGATCCAAACTGCAGGCCTATTTTGTAATAATCTAGATAGATTGAACATAACAGACACAATTTTGAAAAGTAAGTTTCTCAGCCTTCCTGTGGAAGTTCACTGAAGACTTGAAATTGCATTGATTTCCCATGAAACTTCAATTTCTAGTTGTTCAGTTACTTACAAGAAAAATCTATTTCTCCCCTCATACCTTTCTTGTGTGTCATCTTGATATAAATTAAAATACTCTCCATAAACTGGATAAATCCAATTGTTAGGACTTCCATTAAGTAAACACCTGAAGTGAAAGGGATATGACACACATTGTTCAGATGTCTTGCTGTGGTTTGACTCTGCCTTCTCAGCTACATCAACCAAACTGCAGTGTAATCTCAGACAGTGAGTGTCTGAAGTGAAGGACAAGAGTCAAGGGCTTGAGAGCATAGTAGCAATTTTTGGTTTTGCTAGAAAATACTACTGAAAGTGTTTCAAAATATTGTGGTTGTGATTCTTTTTCACATTGTCATTCTGTTGTCTTCAGGAGAAGCACCTGATATTCTCAGGTAGAGAAGTCTTAATATTTGTAATTTGTAAAATTAGCCTTAATTTTTTGTTTGATTGGGTTTTTTTTATGCTTTTTTGTTTGTTTGTTTTCAAATAAAATTGGTAAGCTGTGTCTGTGCTATAGCAGTAGGGTTAACCAGTGCATGGATTCTGACTTATCTGTGTTGTGCAACCCATCTCTGCAAACATTATTTTCTGTGATTCCATGGGCGGCTCACAGTTTTTGGTAGAATTTTGGCTGATATCACAGATACAGGATAGAGCGAAATATTCAGAAACCTTTTTTTTTTCTTTTCTTTTTCTTTCTGTTCCTCTATTAATATTTGTTTGGAACTGAGCATATTGATTTTTTTATTCTTGAATTTTTACTCAGGATGCTTTGATTAGAGTGGTTCTTCCTATTTAGTTAGAAATAAAGAAATTATGAAAGTCTTAAAGGGTGAACAAAAATAAATTGCAACGCAGTGTTTTGGCTGATTGTTCCTTGTGTTTCTTGTGGTTTTAATACTGGCAAAAATGTGAGTTCAAAGATGACAAAACCACCCCAAAAGTTAATATAGAAAACGGAAAACAAAGTGATTGAAGAGTTTCAGCAGTGAAAGGTCATTGTATAATGTTCATTTGAACTGAAAAATGTGCCTGTTTTGCCTCTAGAATTTGATGGGACAGCCGTAGAAACAGTAATAACTTTGTGACTGTTGGCTATATGGAAGTTCTACCAAAAAAGCACAGCTGAAAGTATTAAAGACTTAATGAAACTGTCATCACTGTCGTGATCAATGAAACTGTCATCACGGTCGTGATAAATATCTGTTCCAGAATGTCTTCTCAAAATAAATAATTGACCATAATTCTGTAATGCCGCCATATTTTTACAGAAATTATAGGCCTTCAAGTAGGCTATATGTAAAAACTAAGGATGTACAGCAAAAGTAGTTGGAACCAGTTGAAATAAGTAATAATGGCATCACTGAATCCTGAAGTTCAACACACTGATAATTTTGTCCAGTTGCCACATGGAATAGGTTGAAATTCCTTTGAAAGCCTCCAGGTCAAGTTCAGCTGTTACATAAATGGTGGCTTAAGCTGATCATCAAAGTCAAATTTAGAAATGCAGCTTATATTTGTTTAGCATTCACTAGGCCTGAAAAATGGACAGAGTAGCAAAGGCAGACATCAGGAAGGAGTAATAATAAATCAGAAACTTCCCTGTTTAGTGCCTATAGCTGCCATTCCTAACAGCCTGACAGGGTCTCAAAGCAGTGGCAGTTGCTATATACTCAATTTAAAGTGCCTACTGTATGCTGAATTGGTGTAATTCCGTGTGCACTTGTTACACGGCTTTGGTTTCCCCTTAAATACGTTACATATTTAGCATGCAAAGAATAAGAACTAATTTCAGCGATGCATGTTGATTAGGCTCTTGTTAAGCATAAATAAGGGTTATCTTGTGCTGTACAGTACATTTCTTTGCCTGCTTAATACACACATATAGCTTTCTCTGCCTTCTTCCACCCACAGACATTTAGACAAAGAGCATAAGCTGAAGCGTGAATCTCTTAGCTCCGAGCAAAGCCTGATACAAGAAACAGCAATGTTTATTGATTGCTTGCAACTTTTTGACACTGCAAAACCAGGAGAAAACAAGGGTATAAAAATGTCAAACCTAGAGTTAAAACTACCTCTTCAGAGCAAATGCATGAATTTTGCACTAAAGTATGGACAATATATGTGAAGATATATAGTTGGTAACTTAAAAGTATGAAAGAAGGTAACTCATCTGGATTTATCAAAGTTTTTGAAGAAGAAAAGAACGTGTTGACTTTGTGTATTTGACTTGGTGGTGGAGGTAAATTTAGCAACTAAAGGCAAAAAGAAAAGCAATATTAGAAGGAAGATTACTGATGAAAGAACACTTGTGCGTAGGACTTCTGATGTTGAAACAGTTTTCAAAGTGAATGAGATCATATGTTTTTAAAAAAAAAAAAGAAAGGATGAGAACACTTAGAGGGAAGGAGAAGAAATTTAATCACTTTAAGGAACACCCAGGAAGGTGTTCAAGGAAGATAAAAAGTTGGAGAATGAAATTTTCCACTCTGTCAAATGGACTAGATAAAATGAGAGGGTAGGAACAGAGGGGTAAAATTGGGAGTTCAGGAATTAATGTGTGCATAGGTACTCATGCAAATGAAAAAGCTGCTCAGGTACAGAGGAAAGAGAAATTGGAAGGCATCTGGAGAAGGAGCAGTGGCTAGAAAAATACTTTTTTCTGGGATCAGTGAAAATTGGATATTTCAAAGAAATAGAATGAATTCAGTAATACTTTCAATCTAAGAAACCAAATCCTTTAATCAAGGCCTCTAACCCAAGGAACAATTAATAGCTTACCACTGTTGCTACTGAAGAATTAAAATTCCCCTGATTCACCCAAAAAACATTTATCTGTGATATTTAAGATTATGTTCATGTCTTGAAGACATTGTAAACATGTCTGGAAATGACACACTCCCACAGTTTCTATACAGCAGAATATGATGAAACCAGCCACCAAAAAATATTACATTTTCCACCTGCATACGTATCAGCTAACAGAATAATATCCATGCGATTTAGAACTAGACATTTCAAAAGTCTTTAAAGGGTCTGAAAATCAAGTTATAAACTATGGTGCTTCCTAAAGTTCTCTAATAAATATATTATTTCCATGTGATGTGCAAAGGAGAGGAAAGAGATGTGGTGGAGTAGAATATTTTATCATTTTATATTTCACTGTTGTTCATGCATATTTTGTACACTGTTTTTAAGCATGATGCAAGTGAAGAAATAGTATTTGTTGTCTAAAATGCGAATACTGAGAGTCAATGAAAAGATCGCTGAGGTGCGATTGTTTTTTTCTTAAGCAAACTCTAGGTTTCTAACCCGGTTCTTTCACTTGAACATTATCATTTTGAGACAGGGTCTGTGGTATCAGTAGTGTTTGTTTTTGTGTTTAAGTTATTCTTATTATAGTAGCACTTAAAAAAAACCGTGCCTTTCACAAACCTCTTAACAGCGCTGACTGTCATGGGAGTATCAGTTTGGTAATTTTATGGGAGGCTGGGTTCAGGTAGCTAATGCTGATATCCAAAGTGCTGCTGAATTCCACTGAAAGCAAATAAGCAACAGAACGGAAATAAGATGATATAACTGAATTTTGAGGATTACTTTAGTATTTTTTTAACACTACGTCACAAAATGACAAATGATAATTTGGGTAGGTTCTTCTGATGGACCTGAGAGGTGGAAAAAGTTTAATTCCAGTAGACCCACACCTTTATGATTTTATACTTCTTGCACTCAATTGCAAAGGTATTAGAGGAAAGTACCTGGTCATTTCTGACATCTAATGCGCATTATTGAATTAAAAGTATGTCTATAAACCCTTCCAAAGTGATTTTTTTTTTTTTTTCCTGCTTGAGGTACCTGGCATCTCTGACACTAGTAAAAAAGCTGCCATCTCTAAATCTCTCTGAAGTCAGAGAAAAAAATCCATCAAGTTTAGTAAAACATAAACACCTTGCTCAGGGCTGAAAGAGAATTATAAGGCTGAAGATAAAAGAATCTTGCTAAAGAAATCGAACACTTAAGAGGGATTAAATGAAACTTAAGCCAAGCAGAAGACCCATTATGCAAGAAATAAGCAGAGACATCCTGGGGAAGGATAGCCTAAGCCTATATATTATATATTTAGTATCACTGTACATCGAGTATCAGTGTAAAGCAAGAAATAGCCAACTGCTTTGAATACATGCCTTGGGAAGACTGGACCAAAAAAACCCCAAAGATTTAATTATCCTGTTTTCAGTTAGAATGGAGAGCAATATTCTTAGCAAACCTCCAAACCACTCAAACTGTAGTTTAGTCATCAAGTGCAATAGAACTGAATAGAAAAATATTCCTTTGAAATAGAAATGAGCACCTTTCTCTCTCTGCTTTAAATAAGCACAAATATCTGAAATACATGGTGGCATTATGAAACAACTAAGGATGTATTAATGAGAAACCTCTAATACANTATCTGTTCCAGAATGTCTTCTCAGAATAAATAATTGACCATAATTCTGTAATGCCGCCATATTTTTAAAGAAATTATAGGCCTTCAAGTAGGCTATATGTAAAAACTAAGGATGTACAGCAAAAGTAGTTGGAACCAGTTGAAATAAGTAATAATGGCATCACTGAATCCTGAAGTTCAACACACTGATAATTTTGTCCAGTTGCCACATGGAATAGGTTGAAATTCCTTTGAAAGCCTCCAGGTCAAGTTCAGCTGTTACATAAATGGTGGCTTAAGCTGATCATCAAAATGAAATTTAGAAATGCAGCTTATATTTGTTTAGCATTCAGTAGGCCTGAAAAATGGACAGAGTAGCAAAGGCAGACATCAGGAAGGAGTAATAATAAATCAGAAACTTCCCTGTTTAGTGCCTATAGCTGCCATTCCTAACAGCCTGACAGGGTCTCAAAGCAGTGGCAGTTGCTATATACTCAATTTAAAGTGCCTACTGTATGCTGAATTGGTGTAATTCCGTGTGCACTTGTTACACGGCTTTGGTTTCCCCTTAAATACGTTACATATTTAGCATGCAAAGAATAGAACTAATTTCAGCGATGCATGTTGATTAGGCTCTTGTTAAGCATAAATAAGGGTTATCTTGTGCTGTACAGTACATTTCTTTGCCTGCTTAATACACACATATAGCTTTCTCTGCCTTCTTCCACCCACAGACATTTAGACAAAGAGCATAAGCTGAAGCGTGAATCTCTTAGCTCCGAGCAAAGCCTGATACAAGAAACAGCAATGTTTATTGATTGCTTGCAACTTTTTGACACTGCAAAACCAGGAGAAAACAAGGGTATAAAAATGTCAAACCTAGAGTTAAAACTACCTCTTCAGAGCAAATGCATGAATTTTGCACTAAAGTATGGACAATATATGTGACGATATATAGTTGGTAACTTAAAAGTATGAAAGAAGGTAACTCATCTGGATTTATCAAAGTTTTTGAAGAAGAAAAGAACGTGTTGACTTTGTGTATTTGACTTGGTGGTGGAGGTAAATTTAGCAACTAAAGGCAAAAAGAAAAGCAATATTAGAAGGAAGATTACTGATGAAAGAACACTTGTGCGTAGGACTTCTGATGTTGAAACTGTTTTCAAAGTTAATGGGATCATATGAATATCATATCTAGAATGTAGATTCCATTGATTTAAGTGACTTACTCATGGGCCTGTGAAATCTCTTCTAATATGATTAACAACAATTGTTTCTTCACAAGCGCAAGATAGACATGAATTATTATTTTATCAGTTAAAGAATGCCTGGTGGGTCAAGTGCAGTAAACATTGTTGTGTTTGCACACCAGGATTCAGGGCTGAAGAAGTGCCATTTAACGACATGCATAAATGAGATAAAACTGTGTCATAAAATCAGGAACACAGAGTGAGGAGGGGGATGTTAGGCAGACGACAAGGTAAATGAATTCAGTTCAAATTACTTGGGTTAAGTTTGCATTACAGATGCAACTTAAACTTATCTTTGCAAAGAGAAACAAGAAAGGTAAGTGTGATGATGCTTGACATCTAAGAAGGCCAAGTGATACTTTTAGATGATTTAACATAAACCTTACATTAAATCATTCCGTTTTAGCAGTGGTTTATGATAATACAAGGCAAGGAAAAACTGGTAAATGGTTCATCTGCATGGGGAGTTTGTTTAGCTGCTACATAATACTGTATTTTCTCAAGAGGAATAACTTCTATTTCCAGAGCTACCTGTTCCATAAAGCTTCACATGACTGTTGTTGACCCCCAAGCACTGGAAAATCGTGTGGCTTTTCAAACCCTCATGTATTGCTCTGATGGTTTTGTCTTTGGTGCAATAGGGAAAGTGGGAACTCACACAAGTCTCTGACCCTCACCTTGGAGGAAATCTACCATTTATTCTGCAGCTTTTATAAAACCATGCAAGTTGGAAGCAGTCTGTATACAGTTTTGTTTTCTAGCTAGTTATGCTGGAGACAGAATTTGATTTAGTTTTCGCCTCAGACAAAATTTTAATTGATAACAACACTAAAAGTAGAAAAAACATTTTCTTGAGAAAATAAAATCTCTGCAAGCCAACTATACAAACATAACAATGCAAACTTGCTGTACTTCTGTACTTTAATCTGTGCAATTAATATGAAGACCAAATGTAATTCACATTTTTCTTTAGGTAAGAATTCTTTTCTTTTCAAATCTGCATTTAAATCAGGGAAAGCTGTGAAGGACAGCTTAATAGTTTATTGAAAATAAAAAGCCAGCATTATTTTTAACCTAACTGCATATTCTGAAAAGTGATTTGCGCAAGCCCTTATAGACTTATCAATGCACAGCACTTTAAGTGCTTTTCTACTTCAGTACTTAGATTATTAAAAATTTTATTTCTTTGTAAAATTGTTGCCATAACAGAAGTTAAGATTTTGCTTGCTAAATTACAAAGCTTAACAACGCTAACAAATAGAGATATTAAGATAGAGCTTGCATGACCATTTCAGTTTATGATGATGATTTTTCTTTCTAGAATCAGAGAGATATTACTCAGTGGCCTTTCATATCTGCTGACAATTTTTTTGACATTTTGCTTATTAGAGAAGCAACATACCTTGTATAGAAAAATCAACTTATGCTGGGAATTATGTAAAGGAAAACTTTCTTGTACATGCAAGGCGTTGCACTTTGAATCCGATTTCAGCACTTTGTTGGTTGCTCTTTACGCATTTCAGGAAGGGAAATAAGTTCGGCTCTTCTGTAAGTGAAAAAAAATATGAATTCAAAATGAGAACTGTGGCTACAGCAGGGGGGTGGGGTGTTGGATTTTTGGGGTTTTTTATTAATGTGTTGGGTATTTTTTTAACTTTACTGGAGAAGGATTCACCTCCAATGATCTAGATTCCTCGTAACAGAAGGTAGCATATAGTCAAAAGTTCTAAGTTTTATAGTAAAAAGGCATCTCTTTTATTTGCCATTTTCCGGCACTAGCATTCAACAGGTTACTCTTCAGCTGAATTAATTTTTAATAGTTTGCCAAAACTATTTGAAAGGTTCTTGTTTTACTTATTTGGTTACTCAATGTATCCATTACTGATATTTGATCAGCTTTTCTGTAGGGTTTAGAGTAACTTTATTTTTATTTTGATGTCTAATGTCAGTCCAGAGTTGTTTTGAACTGAAACACAGAGAAGTGGAAATCTGCTAGGCCTTAATTCTGTATTTCAGTTACTTTACATTTTAGTTTCACAATTATCATTAACACTTGTTGTTCCCTGACAGGTAGTAGAACTGTATAATCTGTTTCATTAAGTGTTCCTGAACAGTCTTTATATTGAAGAAAGGGCCATATTGGTTTGATCCTTTAAATTTTATATCTGAAAAATAAAAGTTTGTTTCTATATCTATATATTTCCGGTTTGTTTTTGTAATGCCTGTATATAGTTCCTTTGAGTATTTAAAGCTTTTCATGAGAAAATTTTATTTTGGGTAGGAACAATATTAAAGTACTCTGAGGCATGGAAATTAGTCTACAAACTATTTTGAATTTATTTTGTTGTATTCTACTCTTTTCGATGAATGTGTTCTCCTTTGTTAGTTTCATTAAGCTAATGTGTCTGAAGTTGTTTGGAAGATATTTATTTATTTGCTTTTGAGGTAGGGAAAGGTCTTGACAGATTGGAATACAAATCTAAGAAGAGGATTTCTACCTTATGGTGTTTATAAGTTATTTCTAGATCCTATCATATACTGAAGTATACTTTCTGCTACTAAAAGTGCAATTATACTACATTGATTCTTAACATCACAACATATAAAAAATTCTCAGTTTTGTTTCAACATGAAGCAATAGCAAGGTTTTTATTTTCTTTTTTTTTTGTCTCTAAAGTTAAAAGAAACCTTGAACATAATTCATAAAAATGTGTTTCAGGACAGCAATTCACTACAGTGAAGCACTCTATTGCTTTGTCTTCGTAAGGCAATTAGTGCCTGTGGAGCAATCCATTTTGGCCCCCAGCTTGTGCTACCTTGACATATGAAGTTATCTAAAATAACTTCAAATTTCACATGGTGAAGATGAAGTGAAAACCTCGCCTGCTTGTCAGTATAGCTGTAAGTTTTATTTCAGAAAAACTGAGCATTTATGTCAGTTGTAAAATGCAAACTTGATTTACTACCAACCAGCAGTAGGCATTTAGCAGTGTACAGCTCGTGTTACTGTTGATAAGGCAATCTAAGTATATAAGGAAGAAATTTTCTTTGCAAGCCTTAAAGGATGATAACTGAATTATTTTCAAGAAAATGAGTTAATTTCGAAGATCATAATTTTATTTTTCTTCCCAGAATAAAAAAAAGAGCCTTATTGTGGTAAAGATTGGAAATGCAACATTGTCTATTCTAACTAGAGATAGATAAACAAATGCCTAACATGGATTTTTTTTCTCTTTTTTTTCTGCCTAAGCAATGCATCAAACATCCTTGCTCTTCTAGAACTGTCAGTACAAGAAAGGCAGTCCTTACAAAACTGTCATCTTCTGGTGACCATAAAAGGCAAAGTTAGTAAGAAGATGGTGTAGGAGGTATGATGCTTAAAATCAACAGGATGGGATTGCAAGGAATGAGTTGCAAAGGAGGATTCACCTCTAAGATAAACATCTCTTCATGGTAGCTCCAAATAGTAACGATGCCAGTGGCTGCCAGACCTCATGTGATCCACTCACTCCAGTGATGTTTGACACGTCGTGAATCAGGCAACTACAGCATGCACAAGTGGCCCAGCTAGGAGAAGAAGTAAGTGCACAAAGCAGGTTCGTGACTGATTTACTTATTCATACCAGTGAAGGTGGTTAGTGTCCGATTGAAAATCTACAAATATATCTATAAAATCCAGAAATTCTGATTCCACACTCAACATTTTACTGTGAAAAATCAGATCGGTGAATATTTGTGGTACAAAGAACAGCAAAGTTCAAAAACAAATCAGTAAACCCACAGCTTTTAACTGAAAAAAATGGTGCCTCTTGGTGACTATTTTCTATTGACAATTGCTGTTTTGTAAACTCAGTTACCAGCTGGTCATTTTTGGAAGATACCTTTCAGGTATTATAGATGTGCATGACACCTCTGATGTGTTTGGGGTGTGTGCATTACTTTGGCATCTGATAGCTCAGATAGGGCTATGGTTTCTGGGACTATTGGATATTAGAGACAAGAACTTTCCTTAGTGATGGATCTGCCCAAGAACAAAATCAATATTGCCATTAATATTAATGTAATAAATGCACCTGCAACTGAGTGGAGCATATAATAAATGAGTTTAGGTACAAGCGGAATTTAGTGCTTCAGTTCAGGGAATGTGCTGTTAAGAGAAATATTTGTAGTTGTCCTAATGCCTTATATGAGTATGTACACTATTTTTCTCTTTCTGAACACTTGAACTCTTTTTTTATGTGTGCTACTAAAGTTTTGAATACTTTCCCAACTGAGAAATTTGCGTTGTATTTGTAATAGTAGGCCAAGCTTAACGTAGTGACAATTCTGGTAACAATGTTGAAACAAGGTCTTCTGACTAGGGAAGAGTGAGAAAAAGCATTTTAGAAGAGGCCGTAGGAAATATATGTATAACCTCTTTGCAGCAGCAACCCCAATGAGATCAATGTGTTGTGCTGTATTTCTATTACTTCCAGTACAACATTGATATTCTGGTAAAAGATTGTAGGGAAAAGCAGAGTAAATAGCTTTTTAGTGATTATTCTGTATCCTGAGTATGCTGGGTCATATGTTGTATCTGAAAGCAATTTGTCTGCATTAGAAACATATAATTTTTTACCTCTCTGAAAGCAAATAGTACCAGTAGCAGGATTACATTTATTATGCTGCAGTTAATGAGATTTGGAAGTGCTTAATGTAAAAGTGTGGCATCATATATATTTCACGTAACGTGAAAAATATGTAAGAAAAAGGGGTGAGACTATTTACTGATGAAAACCAAAACCATCCCCTTTACCACCGGAATGAGGGCACCAACCAAGGGAAAAGCAATTTAGTCACCGACTGTGCAAAACACCACTGGAAATTACCATGGCAAAACTTAAACCACAGAAATCTGGAGGCTTTTGAACTCAGAGGTTGGCAAGAGCAAAGTGCTAAACATCACCCTGTTAAGTCTATTGGGTTTATATCACTGTCTAAAAGAAGATTTATGCCTCTGCAGTTCCCTTCGTGTTGTGCAGCATGAGCAGAATTTTGTTTCATTGATGCCTCAAGTCCGACAGCGCTTAAGGCATTTGGACAATGGCCTTAAAAGCATGCTTTTAACTTCTGGTCACTCCGAAGGGGTCAGGCACTTGGACTAGATGATTAGAGGTATCTTCCAAATAATAAAAAAAAATATTCTGTTCCATTCTAAATGCACTGCCAACTACTATATATTAACAGGACATGATCTTAAGAAACTGTTTTGTCAGTTATGCTGGGGGCTCAACATCCACACCAAGCACTCTTACATTTACATATTTGCTTGCTTGCTTGGTTTTAGTTTTGTTTGTTTTGTTTGTTTTTGCTTGTTTGTTTGTTTTTGTGTCTGTGTTTTTGGTTGGTTGGAGCCCTATTAAGGCTGAATGGACTGAATGAATTGTACTAGGGATGCCTCAAGAGTGTATCTTCTGCCTTTTTTAGTATGGGATGTCCCCAAATCATGTACTTTGAAACCATTTCAGAGAGAAAACAAAAATACAGAAAATGGAGATGATCACGTTGTTTTTTTTTCAAAAGCACCCTTCAACCAAGCTAGAGAAGCTATAGGTACAACACATCAAATTTGGCTTATTTTTAGAACCAATGCAGTGTTTCTTGTTTTTACTGTCTCTTTTTCCCCTTATGAATAGATTTGAGCCTTTTGATTAAAAGTAATACAGGAGCTAATCCCCTACTATCTCCCAAAATTGTGATAAAAACATTTGTTTGTTTGTTTGTTTTGGTTTTGGGTTTTTTTTTTGAGACAGGGAAAAGGAATATATGGCTTTAATACATGCTCATTTTCTATTCCCCAAATCTTTTTATTTATAATGAGGTCAAGGTGAAGCAAAAATGGCTGCACTTTTCAGTAGGTATGCAACTTTCCCAGTTTTATCTATTCTCTTTTTTTTTTTTTTTTTCTTCTTTTCCTCATTTCTTTCTGGTCCCCTAAAAGAAAACTGGTATAATTTCACTATAATACCCTTTTCCTAAGAGATATGCCATTTTGTATGCATATAAGCCCTTAAATCTCCTTTTTTTAATCCCCCTAATCTGTTACAAGTCTACCTTATTTAGTGGAACTCAGTAGTGTTTCTAAGGGAGGTGTGCATGCTGGAATATTACCTTTATATGCTAATTAATTGAATATGATAATGAGGACATGATGACAAAGTCAGAAGAAGAAAACAAGTCATCTGTCTACTTCTTAACAAGCAAACTAACTTAACAGAGGCTAGCCAGAGTGCCTGCAAATTTAGTTTGCTTCATGTCAGTAGAGTTTTAGAGTGCAAGTCCCATGGGGCAAGTCCTAGGAGATAACACTGATTTTACGGCTACTTTTCTGTAATAAAACTGGTACACTTGGCTATAGGAAGCATATTTCTTACAGAGGAGTTGTCAGGACAGGCTGTGCCATGTAGGACTTGGGCCTCTGAGGTCTGAACTGAGATCCCACCTTGCCAAGAGTTGGAGGACTTGCAGCACCCAACCTGAAGGACTCAGAAAGATCCCAGCACTGTCAGTGGTACGAGCCTCAGTCACCTCTGCTTTCCCCCTCCTAAATGCAGCAGGGTGGATTATTGTTGAATGTGACCAAAGGACAGTCCACGTAGCTGTCGCAGAATGCAGCCCAGGGAAGGAAGCAGTCTTGAAATGCTCACAAAGAATATGCAAGGTTTGTAAGAGCTTTAGATTGGAAAATCCTCATATAATAGTAATAACTCATGTAATTTTGTTGAAGTAAATCCAATTTTTGCACCACTGAGACACTGTTGCTCTCCGGAACTATTTTATGTTTCGGGATCTTTGGAACTGGAAAATCTTCCCAGGTACGGAAGTTCTGTAAAAAGATGAGCACAAAGATGCTTTTTATTGCCCCTTCTAATTTCTACATTTTCTTTACATCTTACACTGTGGTAATCCTATTCTCCCAGCTGCTTACCAGCATGTTTAGGTTGATAAGAAAATGTCCTGCTTTCTGATTCAATTTTCTCCTCCACTTGCTGTTGTGTACCACTTTACTTTTATTCTCATTTTTCTTCTAACTTCCAATCCAGAAATATTTTCTGTATACTGATAACTCATAGCTATTGAAACGCTTTGGGATGGAAGGTGTCAGCTTCACATATTTGCAAAGGACATTCTTATGACTGTAGACTGCATGTACTGCCTGGAACAGGCACATGGAGCTGTCATTACCTTGATTTCATTTGTTCTTGCACTTCAATTTTTCAGTAGAAATAAAAACTGTATGTTTTAGGCCGTCTCAGTTATACAATTTCATAAACAAAAGGCTCAGTGTCGAAGCTTTAAACCTAACGAAGACCTAATCAGGCTACCTATGTTTCATTTAATTCTCTTTCCATATATGCTAAATAATAAAAAAAAAGTAGTTCTTATTTTAATCTATACCTCACACTGTTCTTTAGTAAATGTGAGCTTTATAGACCCCTCTTTATGCATATAAATACCATTTATATCTCAAGCTATGTACTGTGAGGAAAATGGGTGTTGTCTCACCTCTATGGAATTTGTATGGGATGAAAGAAGTAACATCTTTAGCATGTTGTCTTTTTCTTAGAAAATAGCCTCAACTGGGTTATGTGGTACAAATGACCCTTAAAATTTAACATTCTTGAAATGAGAAAATTACCACTTAGCAATAATGTGACATGACTCAGGCAGCTTGATGTTGCCTGTCAAAATCTACCATCAGCAGAAAGATTTGAAAGAACTCGAGATGATAGGAGGGAAAAAAAACCCAAAAAAACCACTTGCCTTATTTTCTTCCACTCATAATTCTATGTGGGTAAGCAATTAAAAAATGAAAGGAATTGTATACTGACATAGTTTTAAAATTCAGGCATTTTTGAAGCTCTCATGTGAACACTTTTAATTTCATTGAAGACAGCCAAATTACAGTCATGTAAAGTTGAGAATACTCTTGCCTTGTGCTATAAACATTAATTTGGTAAATAAAGCATGAGACTATGTGCAGTCAGAAATAGAGCATGTAAAAATTTTTGCAGTTAGGAATTTATTTTCAGCAAATGAAATTTGGCAGAAGATCTCTTAAGCCATTTTCAGTGAAGATTTCTTGATGTTATTCCTGGCTTTTACACAGTTTCTCTAAAATATCTGCAAGCTGTTCCATTTTTCTTTTTTTTTTTTTTTTCATTTTTTTGTGATCATGGATACTGAGTTCTACTCCTTAATACATCATGTGAAAACCAATCTCTCCAGTATGCATTAGACCTAAGCTTAAGGTGTGACATACTTGGACTCCTAGAAGGGACATGCCAGCAGGGTTTTTTTTGCAGAATGGACAGAAACAGAAAGGGGAGAGTATGTGTACATGTGTATGACTGATAGATGGATTAGAGTAACGTCTAGAGAAATTCATGTGACAAGCAGACCAGCAAATAAAGGAGAAAAATTGAGGGCAGCATTTGAGAGGTGTGGAGCTGAAGAATGGAAGGGAAAATGAGCAAGCAGAAAGCAGACAGAATGAACGTTGCTGTATGGAAACCATTTTTTTTGTCTAGACTTAGATACTTCCCTTTGAAGACAGTGTAAAACACTTTAGATTCTAGTGACTGTAAATACCATTACAACTAATGTTGTCATTAAAATATTACAGCATCCACTCGTAGCACTTCTCAGAGCTAAGCAGTATCAGTAAAGTGGACTGTCTTTAGAATTATGGTATTAAGCATTTGCAAATAGCTATCTGGTATCATGCCTAAATAAATTAATATGTGAACACCACCCCCAAGCTTAGGAAGAATTTAAATGAATTTTTTTCAGAACTTTCTTTACAGTTGAAAAAAACTCTAGAGTATTTTCATAGAGCTACATTCGTTTTCTTCATGTTTGGGGAGCCAGCCCTCACAAACCAAAAACTCTACACCCACCTCACAAATGAGTCTTGTTTGTAACACAGCTGGTCAGAGGAAGCATGTTTCACTGGGAGCAGAATCTCATGTTAAATATAATAGTTTTTTTCCAGCTCTGTCTTCCTGGCTTCTGTGTACAACTAGAAATGTTAACCCATTTGCTTGTTAGACAGCACTGACTTCTCTCTACTCTTTTTCTTCTTGCCCTCCTCTTGCCAAACATCTGGCAGTCCCTTGATGTGACGCATGCTCATTTTGGGCTCCTCAGTTCACTCCAGGATGTGACTCTCCACTTGTATTTAGCTCTAAAAAGTTTTCTCTGTTGCCTACTCATTTAAAAAAAAGGTACAACTGCAAGTTGGCTATGGCCAGCTGCCAAACACCCACGTGGCTGCTCTCAGTCACCTTCCTCAAGGACATGGGGACACAAAATAATTTGTCAAAGTTCAGAGGTCAAAGGCTCAAGGACTTCTTCTCAAACTGCTCCCCTCAACACCGGACAGGCTCTGCTCTTCCTTACCTTAATGAGGTTTTGATACTGGCATGCACCATATGGCCTCAAGAAAAGGATTTCAGTAAGACAATAATAATTCTTAAATGTGCTCTATTTTATGGCATAGCAGCATTTTATGAATTGCTTTAAAAGGATTACTAGGACTTTGTAGAGGCAAGATTACAAACTGTTCTTTCCCCTTCAAGGGTCAGGGAGTGATTTGCCAATATGAAGCACATTCAGAATAAATAGACATGGAAGTAAACAGGAACTTCTAACTAGAAGGAAAAAAATCACACAGTCCAAGCCATTTTGTCACTGATGATTTGCAAGGACTACCACAGCCCTGTGCCTTTCACTAAAGGGCCTATTTACTCTCCCTAGACATATGTGATATCTGTAACAACCTGTACAAGACACTCAGATCCATCGATTCTAGGAAGTTGTGCATTTTCTGAGGTCAAAATAAAGCAAATCTAGGTGAGCAGAAATTATAGCTATACTTCTTTGAAAAAAATAAAATATTTTACTGGTTTCCCAATCTCCTTAGTTGACCAGGAGACAGGACTTCTGTACACCTGCTCACCTATGAAGTGTCTGCGTGTGTGTATACATATATATATATATTTGTGTTATAATTCCCTGGATTTTGAATGCCTGGAAAAGGTTGAGTAGTATGCAACTTAATGCCCACTTCCTGTAAGCCAAAGTGCAGAAATCTCTGTGGGTTAATTAATAATAGGTTTGCATCAGCATGTAGGGATTTCTTAATAATTTGTTAATAACAACATATCGATTACATAGCTCCCCTCCTTTTTTCCCTTTAAATGGAAGGTTTCTCCAGGACTCTGCCTGTATCTGAACTCTCCAATATCACAGCCTGTGGGTCTGAACCCTGATCTCATTCTATCACTCTACCCAAGTCCAAAGCCTAGGTATGATTTAATTCTGAAAAGAACGGTAGTTCTTTGAGGGAGGGAAGTGTGACTGAACCCTCACTATCTCACCTAATCTTGTTATGCACACATCACTGGTATCTGAGATACTTTCTCAGGAGGCTGGAGGGAAGACAGATATGGCCCAGATGCTTAGGACAAGGGGACAGACAGAGGTAAGAACATCACAGGGACAATTATAACCTGATGTGGTGTGTTTTGTGCATGTAGGTGGATAGGAGTCTCTGAAGCCAACATCAACAATAACTAAAATTCTCTGTTGTGCAGATAGCTCACATTTGTCTCTACTTCTATGCTCAAACTTGAGCTGTAAGTGAGGCACAGCCATGAGACTCAAAAAAGCTGGCTATCATTTGGAGTGCTTTGAACTTTAAATTTAAGGATACATGGGAGTTTGATACTGCAACTGCAAGAAAATCTGGCACAATGTTTTATCACGTTTTTTATTTCACAGAAACTATTTTATTTTTCTCTTTTCTCATAAGTAGTCTTCTTAAAATAAGAGGATTTTTTGTTTAATAAAAAAGAGGAAAAAATGTATTTATAAATAAAAAATAAATAATCTGATTTTGATTTTTTTAGAGAAAGCTAAGTGTCGCCCTGATTTTTTCAGCCTTCTCTTCTGTTTCACAGTTTCATGTTATGGGTTCTTTCTCACGCCCTGGTCTATAAACACTGGCAAATGTTTATCATAACCTCAAGGTAGTTTACATTCCTGTTCTTAGAGATACGGACAGCTGATGGACAGTTGTCCTGACCAATGGGATGGGGAGAGGTGTCAACCTTCTCCCCCAATCCCTGGCCTTTTTAGAGATACTATATATTGGAGTCAGACTTTCAAATAAAGGAGAGTTTTAGTTCATGCCTTCTGATCAAAGTGTGAGTGTTTTTTTGTGTGTGCATGACATGCTGCATCAAGCTAAGCTTCAACAAATTACGTGGGGCTTGTATTTTAAGAACAAAGTGAACTGTAAGGTAAGCTGAATAATCTTGCAACCACAGTTTGGCTGCAAACACAAGTTTGATTCTCAAATGTTGCCATGCAAAGAACTTATTTCAAAAGCAATTTTAGTTTGGCCCCTAAACTACTGAGCTTATAAAAAAAGCAAAGCATATGGAAACTGTATAAGTCTGTCTGTTCTGGCATGTAATGCTGTCCCTGGATTGTGGTAGCTTCCTCATTTATCTTTTAAGATGTGCGTTTAGTTTCCTGACCAAAATTTTAGTCTCTTTCATTTCACAACTGAATTCCATCCATCCTTACCAAGCTGTATTATCTGAATTAATTTTGACTGCTCTTGCAACAATCTCTTTTGTTTTTTCTAGACTTTGTTAGCTACATTTTACTTTTCAATGTACTGTAATCTTTTTCAGTTGTGTGGTTCAAGAATTAAAAAACACCCAAGAAAACAAAAAAAAAAAACCCAAAAAAACCAAACCAAGACAAAACCAAAAAAAAAAACCAAAACAAAAGCAAAAAAACCCCAAAAACCCACAAAAAACCCCTCTGCTAATTTATAGGAAAAGAGGAGGAAAGCACTGCAATTGCAGTAACTTTTTTTTCCACACAATAAAAGTGGAGGGGAAAGACAACTTCTCTGGGAAGGCAATTCCACTTGCTCACTCACATAATCAGTAAGAAACTACACAGATCAGCATTGGCTCCAGGGGGATATTCCTGAAATTTTAAGCTTTGTGGCATAAACTAAAGATAGCAATCTGGTTTTATGCATGGTAGGATAGATGCTGTGTGTGCAGTTGTTGGGAGGCAGCAGAAATACCATGAAAACCAACACGCAGCAGAAGTAGCCTGGGAGGAGAGATGACAACTTTATGTGCAACAGCTTTCCTCTCGCTCCTCGTTTCCACGTGCCAGGCACAGCTGCCATCCCGAGCTGCATGTGAGAGGTGCCAAGGGATGTGTTCGCCCCTCCCATGACAGCTCTGCCCCCTTGCATCCCCTGGTGTTATCTGACCTGTTGCAGGTGTGTTCCTGTCATGCGGCGTTGCTGGAGGGAATGATTTCATAGCAGATTGGCTCAGCAGTTGGACAATCCTATTGCTTTTGAGTGATGCCATCCCCGCTGCCACAGGTGTCGTAGAGTTTGAGGGGGAAAAAAAAAAAAACCCACCCCCCACACAAACCCCCCCAAATGCAAAAAGACAATTCAAATAAATGACCGAGTTAATATTTTTCACACTCTAGCAGGTATATTTGCTGGCACTCAGCTTCTTCATAGAAAGGTTGGGATTTTCAGCATTGTTAGTGGAGCTAATTGAAGCTATCGTGCCTGGATGATCTAGTTCCCTGATTTCATGATGGTATTCCTACAGCCATATTGTATTGGTGTATGTAGAATGTGAAAATGAGAGTAAAACTATATTGCCCTGAAGTTAAACAAGGTAAAATAAAACCAAATCAAGACCAAAACAGTCTTTTCAATGTAGCTCAGAATGCAGACAATGCCATCGAATATGAACCTGCCACCACTAATATGATGCAGCAGCTTTTTTACAGGCAAGTCACTTCACAATTCTAATGGTGCTTAAAATTGCATATCTGGTGACTGTTTAGATGCCCAAGGATATCCCACACCTCCACCTGCTGCTGCAGAAGAGCAGGAAATCAGGCTCTGTGTTGTACTGTCTTGTATCCACTTGGGCATTTAAAACAACACCTGATGCTTGTGTTTAGTACATGAATCACTCCCTTGGTATAAGACTCAGTGTTGTGTTTCTAGTTCCAAATCAATAATACAAGAGTTTATTTACCGTGTTTTGCCCTCAGCTTTTTTTTTTTCAGCTGGGGAATCTTTTATGTTTTATTATTGTCTTTACAAATTGTATGTAATTGTAAAAAGGAGAAGGTGGTATAGTTCCCCCTTATGTTTTTTACTTTTATTGTGAAAAAAAAAGGTGAATTAAATGATATCTGATGAAAAGAACAGGTAGTTGGACAATGCTTCTCATTAAACAGACATGACTCTGTTATATTTCTGAGGCAGATGTTCAATGAATCTCTTTCATTGGGTTTATGCATCTGATGGTGAACATCTACATATAAATGAATCTCCAACATAATTAAAATGAAATTTATTGTTGGTAGCAGCATGGCATAGTAGATTGTGGTAGATGATTAAAATTAAGAAGGCTAAGTTAAACAGCAAACCTCAAAGCTAAAAAATTTTTATAGCCTTTTTTTCCCGGTGCCTCCTGCCCTTTCTAACATTTTTGGGGGGGCTTTTTTAAATGACCAATCTGCATTTTTCCTTTTGCTGCTTCCCCCTATGTGTACTTTTTCTGGTACTTCTGTGCTGAAATATTTCTGAGTTGCTGTGATAGTTTGTTTAGGGTCTCTAATGATGATAAGAGGATCATGAACTTTATTTCCCATGGTCAGTGTTACTTAATTGTGCTCCTTGCAAATACCTTCTTAAGTGTTACTTAACTATATCTTTCAGATAGTCCTTTATAACATACATTGCTGAAATTTTGTATTGGAATCATTAATTGCCAAAGACCATTAGATAGATTATTTGAAGAAAAATGTTATTTCTTTAGCCTAAAAACAGCACTGCTGGTTCTAGAACTTAGTGACTGTTTCTAGCATGTGAGGACTCTGACAATTTTTTCCCCCCTTTACATATTTCTCTCTTTCTTGCAACTGGATCAACATTTCTTTAAACACATCCTGCAGGAAATTTATTATTTGCTTCAAAAATCCTGATAAATTCTGGTTTGAAATGAGTATTTGGATTTCTTTGAGTCTTAAGTACACTAAACCTCGACAGACTGAGATCTATGTGCAAGATTCGTAAAGAATAAGGGTGAGTTCCTCACTGGTCCTGCATCCAGAATATTTAGTGTGATGCAATGCTTTAAACATATATATGGATATGTAAAAAAGAAAACATCAAATCTGCATATGGCGGGATTTCTTTCCTCAAAAAAGAAAAGAACATGGAGACAGTGAGAACACCTTGTGATCCAGAAAATGCATGTACAACTAAACACTAATTTTACTGGAGAACTTTCCTGTGGAAGCAGAGATGCAAGAAGGGTACTTTAATGTACTGGCATTCAGGAAATATGAAGTCCTAGTAAGCCTACTACAACCCTGTCACAATTATATTCATTATGTTCTTGAACATTCTTTAATATCTTTAAATGTATGTTATACTTAACATGTTTGTTTCATTTTTGTCAGTCAGGAGAAAGTACCTTAATAACTGATTTTCTAAGGAATAAGTAATATGTTTGATAATCTTGGATATTTCCTAGTATAATTGCTCATTATAGTAATCACTGTATTTCACATTTCTCTGGTTCACTTGCAAGTATTTTGGACCAAGGTGCAGTGAGTTCCATGTGCACCTTCTGTTGGGCTTCACAGTCTTGACTTTTGGAGAAAAAATTGACTTATCTTGTCCTGGCAAACATTTGCTCATAATGTAAGAGTGACCATACAGCTTACAAATTTGTTCCTGTCATCTGGCAGGGGAACAGTTTGAGGAAAAGCAATTAAAAGATCCCTGCCCATTAGCTGCTTATAAATGTAAACAGTGTCACTGCGGAATATTTCCACCTCTATTAAGTGACAACTTTAAATTATTTCTAATATGGACAGAACATACAGAACATCACTAGATATCTACTGATACATACAAAGCTGGGCTGCACATTTTTTATATTGCACAAGACACAGCTTGGACTTGCAATGACTTGTAGAGACCTTAATAAAACTTAGAGCCTTGTTTCAGTCTTACACTGAAAGAGGAAAAAAGAGTATCTATGGACTGAGTAACTGATTTTCAGGAAGTGTTACTGGGAGGTGCAGTCAGTGCAGTTTTAGTGATCCCCTTGTCTGCCCCCCTCTCCTGATTCCTTTTTATAGTCCTGTAATTCATACCCAGGTAAAGAGGATAGTTTTCAATTAAAACTTCTTTCTTGAACACCAAGAAAAAAAGTGTTTAAAAATGTTAGTGCAGAAGACATTGATGAGAGGTGAAGGAAAGGTAGGAGAAAAATATGACTTAGAATTTCTGCATCAGACAGTCTTTTTGCAGAATCCAATTAATGATTGTTAGTAGTGCTAGTACTTATTACTGATGTAGGAGTCTTTGCTTTGGGATATATATTCTATAAATACCAAAAGCAGAAAATATGTTATAAGTAGAGAAGACCAGAAGAAAGTGGGAGAGAAAACAGAAATAAAGAGACATAAGGTAACACGACAGAAAATTAAGGTTTAAAATGTAAAGCAAGAACTAAAGTCAGGACATAATTACTGGGTCAGGTTGGAAGGGACGGCAGTGGGTCATCTGATCAAACCTCCCTGCTCAGGCAGGGCCATCCCAGAGCACGAGGCACAGGATTGTGTCCGGGTGTTTCTGGAAAATCTCCCGTGAGGGAGGCTGCACACCCTCTCTGGGCAACTTGTTCCAGTGCTCAGTCGATGCACAGGAAAGAAGTTCTTCCTCATGGTCACTGTGAACTTTCTGGGCTTTCTTCTCTTGCCCTATTGCTTGGCACCACTAAGCAGAGCCTGGCTGCATCCTCTTGACACCCTCCATTCAGATACTGACAGACATTAATGAGGTTCCCTCTCAGGTGTCTCCTCTTCAGGCTGAACAGGCCCAGCTCCCACAGCCTCTCCCGGTGAGAAAGGTGCTCCAGCCCCTTAATCAGCTTGGTTGCCCTCCACTGGAATTGCACCAGGAGCTCCGTGTCTCTCTTTGGCTGAGAAACTCAGAATTTATTGGGCGCAGCACTCCAGCTGTGGCCACACCAGGGCTGAACAGCGGGGCAGGATCATCTCCCTTGACCTGCTGGCAATGCTCTTCTGAAAGCATCCCTGGATAACTTCTGGTAGTCTTTGTCCCCAGGGCTCTGCTGGCTCACGGACAGCTCATTGTCCACCAGGACCCCGCGTCTTCCTTTGAGTTTCAGACAGTTCTTCTCTGCCCATGACTCAAGGCCCTTCTGAAGGACTGCACAGCCCTCTGGGGAATCAGCCACTCCTCCCAGGTTTGTGTCTTCCAACTCCTTGTACCCTCTGTCAGAGCTGCTGAAATTCCCATTTTAACTCCTTATGAGTTATCACTACTCTGAAGGAAAAAAAAAAATAGAGGGAAGGAAGCTCATTAATAAAAAATGAGATTAAGTCAGCTGTTTCTTACAAAATTCCTGAATTATCAAATCTCTTTTAAACTTGATCATCTAACTAGATATGTGAAGAAAAAAAAAAAGTTGTGAGAAAAGTATAAATAATTAACTTGAGAGTATCGCTGATGGAAAAATAAAAAAAACCCCAACAGTCTGATATATTTTTTTAACATACAATATATAGATCAAGCACTTTTTCACAAATAGGCAGCAGAGATATAGGCAATGCACTTAATGAGAAAATACGGACAAACTGTCAAAAATAAGAAAAATTAATATGGGACTGTAAGGACTTCCTCTCTCCAAGAGAAACATGCTGAAAAATTAAGGAAATTCTCATTTACCACTTCCCACATTTAATCTCTGTGGAAATGGAGATACAATAATCCTACAACAACTTTAAAAAAGTATAAAAATATCTTAAGTAACGTAATAAGTTAACAGCTATGAAAAAAAAAATAAATACAGTCTGTATGAACACAGAAGAATCTAATTAAGAATGCCCATAAAACTCACAGGCAAACTTGCTAATGATGAAATCCAGCAAGGCTTTTCCAGACCAATGTGGTAGTGGGTGTTAGTTCCTGGAAAGCAAGTTACTGACAGCTGAAAAAGGTGTTTTATCTGTAATGCTTTGCCCCTGAGGCTTCAAAGTGTGGAAGATGCAGCTTATTGTCCCCTTACAATATCAGGAATATCAAAACAAAAATAGTAAGGGATTTTCATTGTTGTGTTTGATGAAATAGGCTTTGGCATTGCATGCTACTTCAGCATTTGTTATTTATGTGATTTTTATCTTGTCAGGCTTAATCTGCAGTATGGCTAATCTTTAATGGATTTAATGCTGCCTGTGAGGCGTTGGGAATGCTCTGTAAAAAGAAGAAAATTATGTTGCTATTGTTACTTCCCTCAAGAATGATGTATCCATAGGATAACATTTAAATATTCCAAATATACAGCTCAAGGAGTATGTTAAAATCAGGTTGAGAATGATTGCTCCTATTGTCACTTGGATGCCCTGGACAGCCAGTCAGACCGGATTATGGATGAATTAAAATAATTTTTAATTGCCTTCTCCATCAGACCACACTACAACCAATCTTACAGAGAAAAGGCACTGTTGCAGTCCATTTCAGGTTGTGTGCAGGGATTCCTCCTCATTGTTGCTCTGTAAATGATCTCAGAGAAGGAAGAGATAAACAGGTCTGTCTGTGTGTTTTCTGTCTGTCTGCTGAAAGTTTTGGGAAGGGGAGGCCAGGCTGGAAATGTTTTGTCTTTCAGCAGTGCACCTGCCTTTTATGCCCTGGTGCCTTCTCCAGGCTGAACAACCCCAGCCTGTGTCCATGGGAGAGATGCTCCAAAACCCTGATTCTCTCTGTGGTTCTCCTCCGGACTCACTCCAAGAGGTCCACAGCCCTATATTGGATGCCCCAGAGCTGAATGCAGGTCTCTAAAACTCCTAATTTGCATGCGTTTTGGAATATGTTCTGGCACTATATATTTTGCTAGCAGGCAAGAGTTACAACTAGCTATTGACAGTTCATTTATAAGGGTACTTAGAAGAAAGGAAAGGAAGTGTTTTAGGTCTCTGTTTGGCAAACACCAGTACTTGTGCTAAGTAGCAATTGTTAACCTAACTTCCATCGACAACTATGTAGGATTTCCTTTTGATAAATCCCATTTTTACATGGCCATTAACTGCAATGACTGTAATGGAGGTTTTGCCAGAAACAGTTGGTTTTGCTAAAGCCAGATTTTGACATATTTTTCTCAGCTGCATAATTTTACCCATCAAGCTAACAATGCCGGCCTTTACTAAGCCTCTACTCAAATAACCACTAAATTCACTTGAATAATTTTGTTTGCCTTTTCCCCCCTTTTTTTAATTGAATAACTACTGCTGAAATCCAGGCTACTGGATTTCCTGAGGCTGTGCACAGCAGTCTTTGTCTACAACTGGAATCATAGGCTATCAATTCAGGTTGTTTTTGTTGGTGGTTTTGTTTGTTTGTTTATTCTGGTCTGGGTTTTTTTTTCTTTGATGTTCTGTTTTGCATTATACTTTACACTCCAGGAAGAATGATTGATTGTAACTTGTCCTCAATAGCTGTATATACATTGTGAGACTGAACTCCGTGAGGAAAAACCCAAAAAACTATTTTTCATGCATTAAATTGATATCTTTAAATAAGAAATAAACAAAATCTCTGAATTCTAATGGAGTGATAGACAGATTTTCTTTATTTTAGAAATGATAGACGATATATAAATAAAGAAGAGAATAGCTACCTGCCTGATGCTTTTTCTTCCTTGAGGGCAGAGGGATACTGGCTTTAATGTCCATAGGAGCACAAGTATAACTTACAGAGTTTGTGTACCAGCTTTGTTCTGCGTTTTTCATAAAGATAAATACCTTTATACTCTAGACTTGAAGCAAGAGAGAAGGAGAGAGGAATGATTGAAGATGATTATGAGCAGCAAACTATCATTTAGAGAGCCATTATTCTAAGCCTTAGCTCCCAAGTGCCTCACTGAAAAGTGTAACTTATATAAAAATTGTCTGAATGATTTGGTTATTCCTCTGACCTATTCTGAGACCACCAAGTAAACATCCATATATCTATAATATTGTTTTCTTGTTGCTGTTTTGCTTTAAATCTGCTGCTTGTTAGATTGTGTATGGTATTGCTACTAAGAAAATGGGTTCTTTTAGCTGAAAAATTATCAATGAACTAGGCAGTCAAAGCCATATTTGCTTCTATGTATTTAACAAATCTCAGTGGCTTCTTCTTCCAACATGTTCCTCATCCCTTGAACCCATACAAAGTTGAGTAACCACAATACCCATTGGGGAAGGAAAAAAGTTTTGCAGCTCTGGAGCATTTCAAACCCAGCAACATCCTAATCCAATATTTACTTTCTGATCTTTAGATTTTAGTTGTGGCTTTTACTAGTTTCTTTTGGCTTTTAGCTCTTCCTCTTCTGACTCTTCTCACTGGAGACACAGTGAACATTTAGTCCTCAGCCAGCCTATGCTGTAGACCAGCAGTGTTAGAAGTGTTTTGTAGCAGCCTCATCAACATCTGTTTCTGCACGGTGAATTGATGTATTATGCAAAAATCAACTTGTGCTTGAAATTACTTTTGCTTAAGTGATTGGTGGATTTTATCCAGAAATGCAAACCTCAGAAATTTTGAAGCCACTGAAATCAGGGCAGAAATGTTTGTCTCATTAGAACCAGGATTCCTTAGAGAACTAAGTTTGTATCATAAAAGTGTAGAGAAAAGAATGTAAGCATAACAGGCCTTCCTTCAACACTGTCAGAGCTATGGCACGAAGACTCTAAACACAATATTTTCTAGCTCTTTTTGAATTTAGAAAGTAGCAAATACAACCTCTGCCTTCCACTTTCATGGCCATATTAACATAATGTAGGTAAATTAGCTAAAGTGATTGATCTAATGAAGTGCTATACAACACATCCAGGAACTCCACTCTGTTTGCCTAATGAAGTGTCAATATGTCTCAAATGGTCCCTCAAATGATTTAAAGGAATAGTCAGATTTAGTCAAAGAAGCATCCAATGATTTACAGTATTGTATAAAGCTCTTAATCATTTAACTATAGGAGTGCTTCAAATCACTCAACATTTTTTCAGCTACTTATCCTGATGCATATACTAATGTCTAATTTGATAATTAGAGGAGGAAGATTGCAGTGCTTTGACAGCTAAGACCAAAAATGGGTTCTGCCCACCAAGGAAGTCACAAAAAGGTAACAAAGACAGCTTGCAAAGGAGGAAATAAGGCATAAATAAAGCAATCAGTTGCAAGACTGGAAATCTACAATTAGATAATTTACTGTAAAAGATTAAAATGAATGCAGAATCATGTTAAATGCATACAAAGACAGAGGAAAATCCTAATAGGTTTCAAAAAAACTTCATACAAGTTCCTTTCCACAGCAGTTTTAATAGGTTCACGTGTTAAGCAATCTTCAAAAAATTGTCCTCATTATATAATCTGTTTTAAGATGAAATACTAGGAGTTCCTTACTCATTACTTCAGAGTGATGTTAAAACAAAGGACAAGACATCATGAAAGACTACCAGAAGAACTGTTATTAGGGCAGGGATGTAAAGAAAGAGAGGCAAGTGATGAAATATTTCAACAGTCTTGGAGAGTTTTGTAAGGAATCTGAAAAATCAGAGCTACAGTTCATTTAATGGAGACCATGTGACTATCTTAATTTTAGAAGAGCCCACAGGCTCTGACAGACATGCTTCTATAATTGCAGAAGCAACAGTAGCTTTGCATTTCTTATTTTTTTTCATCACATGTCGTATGACCAAACATAAAGTTCGTGGTGTTAACAGCACAGATAGAGATCATTGCTAAATTGCAGAGGAATTATGTGAAAATCAGGACTTTAAATTTGGGACATTACCATTAGTATTTATCCTGTGGGATTAGCTTCAAAATAAATTCAAATACCATAGTGTAAGAAAACTAAAATTACAATATAGATACTATATCACAATAATTTTAATATGTTGAAATTGTAATCAGAAATAATTGGACTTTCAGTAGAAAAGTAAATGAAGTTGCTGAAGCAAAAGGAAATTAACATTGATTGCAAGTGGAATAAACTGTGCAGATTTGGAAGATTTGGAACTGTGCTGATTTATTGAGGTGGGAACTACTTCGATGGCCATTAACATAAAGATTTAATTAATGTGTCATGATTTTTTCCAGATAGTGCAAGGAGTTAGAAGCCATTAAAAATATAATTTCATTATGATAGGGAAAATCAATATGAAAATTGCAAGAGAAGCAATCCCAGATTACCAGACTGGACATTAATAAACTTAGCTATTGAAAACAATTAAGAAACAACAAAAGTTCCTAAAAGTATCACAATTTCAAGCATGAAAAGCTTTTCTCTTTCACATTCTAATGATGAAATCTTTGTCTCTTGGAGAAAGTAATATGCCTAGGAAATATATTTCTTACCTATTGATTTCTGTGCTTCCCAGTCCCTCATATACCTGCCCTTTGAGCAGTATTCAAAATCCTCTAGCACTGCTGCTTACATGTCTCATCCTCCTTCTGTGCTCTGCCTAGTTTGTACCATGATTCAGAGAGCATTAAATAAACTTAAAACATCTCCACATAACATGATGCTGCCCCAGAAGCAACCCACTGCTTTTGTAAAAGTCACCATAGGTGGATGATGTATTGGGATCATTTCATGCTCCTTTACTAGCCAGTACAGATTAATATTCTGTGAACTAGACAAGGATGAAAAAATTCTTACTGGATAAGGACTCTCAAGTGTAGGTTAATTCCTGATTTGAAAAGCTATTCTGTTTATGACTCAGTGAAAGGGGAATACTTCCTTTGCTGATTGAAGACCTCAAGGATAAAATCCAGTCATGATTTTGTTGCTCTCAAACTGTTTCTGAGGACCCTATAAGCAGCTAGATAAATAGGAAGAGAGAGATTGATTTTTCTGTATTTATATTCTGTAGACACAAACATAAAAAATTCTTACCCTCTGTGCTTTCCCATTTACTTCAAAATACCAGAGATTTTATAAACTCCACTCTTGCTTGCCTTGAGTGGAGAATTCTGTTACAACTCTCCCATGCCCCGATGAAGTCTGAATATTCCTTTTACTATGTATTAATCCTTTAGAAGATAAACCAATATTCTCTATTATCTAACCCTTTCTACAGTAAGTGGTGTCTTTTAATTCACTCAATACTGAAAGAGAGTGTGCAAGGTACGATACTGAAACGTTTTGAGACACAGTTTGTAAATGAGACGTGAAGGGCCTCCTGCTCACTCCTGATGCCTGTGTTCTGAGATCATTGGCAGCAGAACAGCGCAGCCTTTTTTCTTTCACCACTAAAAAGGGAGTAGCCCTTTCCTGTGGGGCTTCCTGGGTAAGAATTCAGAAATTGAAGCAGTCTGTCATGTTGTCCACTGGATTCCCCAGATACCTAAGTGAGACATATTTGAAAACAAATTTCTTTGTCAGATGAAAAGAAATCTTGTCTTGAAGTGCTGCTGCTCTTGAAGGGAACTCTAAACTTCTAGAAGCTGTCATTTTGCAGTGTTCATTATCAGCCTCATTGCTATTCAACAGGCAGTTTGGGACAGCAAAAGGAAAGCTTGAGGCTCTGTAGGAGTAGGCAAGTCACTGTATTGAGCGTAGATCCTCTTTTCTGTGTATAACATTATCAGTACTGTAAGAAAAGCTGCTGAGCTTTTATTGCATAGCCATGTCATTGCAAATGCTGAGGTCTTTCAAGCGTGCTTTATCAGATGCTCTCTATCTCAGGGCACAAAGAGCATATGTTAGGATTACTGAAGATATTTCTTTTCATCCAAACAGCAAACAAACAAACAAACAAAAACGTAAAGCCACCAAGTGAATGAAAGATTTTCCTAACTTGCCAACCAGACAAAAGCATTTTAGTTTTCTCCTCCATTCAGTGTTTTGTATCTGTATGTTTACCACCAATGCTTAAGTCACCTAAATCTAGCTATCTCCTATTTTCCCTCACTTTATTATTGCAGCTAAAAGCAATTTATATGGAAACAGGTACCCCAGATATCAACCCTGCAATTGGAACTCCCTTAAATAATAGCAAAAATCTTCTGAGAAGCAGTTTTTATTTATTTTGAAGTTTCATCCTTTCTTTCTGCATTGTAAGGCTGCGATTTCTCTATTTCCCTCCTTTAGCATCATAAAATCAGCGGTGAAATGGAAGGACAGTGGCTTAAGATGCAATAAACAACTTGATATTTATAGACTATTTTTTGGAAATTAATAATTTATCCTTAATTTTTGGATTATCGCACTAGTTCCATTGAGTCTTATGGAGAAAAAAACACTTCAGGTTCTACTATTAAGTTCAGGGTGGTAAAAATCCGCCTTTGAGGCTCTTATTTAAGAGTTTTATGAACATATGTAGCTTAGAAGTTACAATTAGTTTCTGCTCCACAGTCAGAGGCAAGAAACAAAGGATTCTGAGATGGCCAGGAAACTATTAGAATAACGTGACCTGTTTTTTGTATCAGTGAATTCTGAGTCCCAGGATGTGCCCAGTGTTACAGAATGGCAACTGTCTGAGGTGCCCCTTCCTGACTGCTTTTACAGTGGATCCGAATGGGATGCGGGGGAATCTCAGGTGGAATTCCTGCCCTTACCCCCGAGTACAGCTGAGGTGGAGACACCAATATCTGAAGGTAATTGCTCAGCTACAGCAGCCAAATGCCACGGACATACAAAATTGTTGATTTATGTCACACAAAGGCAGCATGGAAAGCAAGCACCTGGGTCAAGTGTACTTTTTCAATTTTTTTTTCCTTTACTTTCTTCTCTGTTCAGTCACAAGAGATGATACAGAGCCAGCCTGAAGAGTGGAACTGAATGTTTGTGGGAAGATTGTCAATTTTAAAGCAGACTCAGGTGTAGATGTAATGGCCATATCAGAAAAGAAGTTTCACTTCCCTCCCAGCTGAGCCAACTGTGGCTACTTCAAATAATCCTCGAGGCAGCTTAAACACAAAGAGGAAAGGCTGTGTCTTCAATATTTGGGCTCAGGATACTTTAGACTGATATTTTTCTTCATCAAAACACTTACTACTCCCTGGATGAAAAGAATTAAAGAAAAAATTTAAGAGGTTGCACTGGACTCATCTGTTAAGCACATACTGTCACTGTTTATAACACTGAAACTTTAAGCTTCGCAAGATTTCCTATCTCACACAGTTCAAATAACTTCCAGCGTAATGCAGTGTTGGACCAGCTGCACTCAGCATCTTGTATGATCAGACCCTGATGTTTCAGGAAGCTTGAAATGTGTAACAGAGTTGTTCTGTGTTAGAAGCACAGTATCATCTGCTGTCACACTGTGAGGAAGAATCTAAAACCCCAGACATGTGAGAACTTAAAAAAAAAAAACCCAAAAAGCAACCAAAAAAAAACCCCAAAAAAACAACTCTTGAGAAGGTGGAAAAAAAACCATTTTATATCTTTCTCACTGTGGAATAAAAGATATTCTCTTGAAGCAGAGGTAAGGATAGTCTAGCTACCCTCCTAACAAATCAGCACCCTTGTCATCCTCTAGTAAGGCTGGGGTATGGTCATTGAGATATTCCTCAAGTCTGTCCAAGGATTAAATTGATTGCTGAAGAGGTACTACAGTGACTTGGAGTTAGGCTGTTCTGCTCATCAAACATGCCAGGCCAGGTTTTGAAAGGTAAGGATAGGTAAAATTCTCAGTTATTATCTGTGGTGACTAATGCATTCATTTAATAAAACCAGTATTTTAAAGTTTACTTAAGTTTTTTCTTTTTTTTTTTTTTAATGCAACTATCTACATGTTTAAAAATTAAAATCTGTGAAGCTACAGTAGGTTCTTTGTATTTATCTTATGCATAAGTTAAACTTTTTACCACATGGCGAACATGAAGGTGTATGTTTTAACTCTCAAGCTTTTTCATATCCAGGGGATAGAGTGATCATCTGATTAATGGCTGTAACCTCACATAACATGAATGTATGTTCTAAGACTTCAGGTAGTGTTGATTATTTCTTTCCTTTCATATATGGAATATTAAACACTCAGCTTCTTCCTAATGATCCTTCAAGTATAAACAATGCTACTTTTAATTAAAATAGCATATTAAGGATAAAACTGAGGGTGTAGAGATCAGATATGATTTCCCTTCTATAGTTATCTTCCAGGCATTATTACTAGGATTTTTTGAGGAAAGAATTAAATAGAAGGTAGGGCTTAGTTTTATTATAAATGTGGATCACATCATTAGGAGATAATACTTTATTATTTTTCTGATTTGACAATGAACACCATTGCCTTAACAGGCTCCTTTTGATGCAGTATTTAAAACGATAACTGAAGGATGTGTTAGAAATAAAGCAGAACCACAGGTGGTGTTTTGGTTTCCCTGTCCCACACTTCAAATACTGAGAATCAATTAATGGATAAAATATTCTACCTGAAGTTTGGAAAAGACTTTATTAATTGCTAAAATATTTAATTTCCTTGTTTGACTCTGAATTAGAAACTTCAAATCATAACTCAAATATCTCAAAACAGCAAGGTTTTAAGTTAAATGTTAACCATTATTTAATCATAAATTTGCTTCTAAGTAGCAGTAATACTGAGACAGACCGTGAAGTCTTCTGAATTCCGGTATAAATGAATGGATTTAATGAACCTTTTTCTCTGCTTTATCGAGGACACTTTTCATTCTCAGGCTCGGGGTTGACTTTACTTCTGGCATGTGCACGGCTGCATCACTTGGGGAGCGTGTGTGGGTGGGTGTTGTGGTGCAGCCGCAGCCTTGCTGCTGAGGGGAAGGCCTCGGCATCGGCGGGGCTCTCTTCTTCTTTGACAAAACCAGCCCTGTGTGCTCCTCCNTTGAGGGGTTTTCCACATGCCCTGGACTCCAGCACCCACCAAAGGCTGGAGATAATTTAAAAAGTCAGACAAATGACAGAGAGAGAGAGAGAGCTGTCCTCCCCACTGTGCCAGCGTGGCACTGACTCATGAGGAGAACAGATGACTTCTCTGAGGCTGGAAGGAAAATGTGTGGCAGAGCGGATCACTGGCATGAGAGCAGTGCAATGCATCAGCTGCACAAGCATCAGTGCTGTATGCGCTGTGCCCTTCGCCTTTGACTGCAAACTGTCTGCCTGTCACCTGTGAGGGCTGAAAGACCGGGATTCTTGCCTTCTGCAGGAATTAGTGTCAGCTGAGCTCAGGGCAGCCGCTGGCATTGCCTTCCACCTGAACCGTCGGTGCAGACAGTGGGGATTTAACTGATCCCCTCCCTGAAAAAACATGGTGATCAAAAAACCTGTTCAACCAAAGCCCTGATGCAGAACTTTTGTTTGGGAACTAAAGAGATGACACTATGCCAGTAGTTTGACAAGACAAGGTCTCATTAAAGTGATAATTGTCATGTAATGATTAGGGTCAATTACATTTGCAGGCACTGAGATGTCTAGCTGCTGCTCGGATATAGAAAAAACTTGTATAAAAGTAAGCCTTGCTTAATGAAAAAGTAGAGTTCAAAGTAGTGTATAGAGTAATAAAAAGGGCATTTATGCAAGAGGTAATAAATTAAAGAAGCTGAAAACATGAGAAGATGGATGAAAATAAGTATGTGAATTTCTTCTGAAAAAATGTTAAGTATAGTAGCATCTCTATCGATTCTAATAACACAATTTTGTTTTCAAAATTCCATTCATATTTATTTTCATCTAGTAGTACATCTTTTTCTAGTATAAAATATTGCATGTTTTTTCTCAGCTGTTCCCCGTAATAAGACATTTGCTATAGTATTACAAGATAATAACAACTTTCTCTGACAATATATCTCTCTCACTCCCCATGTT
Source organism: Donacobius atricapilla (assembly GCA_013397315.1). NCBI lineage: Eukaryota > Metazoa > Chordata > Aves > Passeriformes > Mimidae > Donacobius > Donacobius atricapilla. The sequence goes on along the minus strand of WBMY01004186.1, from coordinate 110,531 downwards.
TTCTGGGTGTTTTATTTTCCCTTTAATATTTTTGACAGGTAGGTTGAGATCAGAATAGCAAATCTGCATAATTCAAATGAGAAAGTCATGTCCTGCTTCCCCAGAGGGATTGTTCTGCTGGGACTGCATAGAGATTCGAAAACCAGTGCCATTGAATTGCTGGAAGGACTGACTAAAGGACTGGAACAATGCATGTGACTCCTTTTTCACCTGTCCTGTAAGGAAAATTTTAAACTATACAGTGACATTACGGTGCGTTACACTTATGTATTTAAGTGGCAAATTAGCAGTGGAGGGAGAAAGTCAAGGCTTTGATCCTAAAGAAATAGGAAGAATGTTGAAACAAAATGTTCCTGACTATCTAAATACATGTTATTACCAGGTTAAAAGGTCAAAAAATATTTCCTTAATTTTGTGAATAGGGAGGAGCAGATGACAGGCTGAGGAGTCAGCACAACTGGATGGGCCAAATATAACAGCAGCATCTGGAAGCTCCATCTACACTGAACACAGGTTCACTGCTGAGCTTCTTTATAGATCACACGTCATATCCAGCATCTGGGTTAAGCCAGCTGTTCCAAGGCTCTCGGTGTCCACCAGAGATGCTGCTGGACGGCAAAAGCAAACATATCATGTGAGTGGATTAAAAGAACAGGTGCTACCTTTTTCCTTAAAGCCAGCAGTACCAGCTGCATGAAGGCTTCCTTTTTGTGCTCCAAGTCAAGCGGGGATTTCCACAATTATTCAGGTAATTTGAGGTCATTCCAAAGTATTTCAGGTTAGTATTTGAAAGCACTGGTGGGTGTGCTGATTGCATGTTCCATCATTTAATGGGTCGATTCATTTGCTGCTTGGTTACACGTAGAGAGTGGTGTGGTGCCAGTGATGGTAAGATATTGGTGATTTCTAAGTTCAGGCAAAAATGTGTTTTGATGGTTTGTCTTAAAAGCTTGTTCCTCACTATATCTGGGGATATGCATGCTTTTCTCTTTATAGTTTCTTTGAATAGAAGAATAAATAATAGGTTAACACTAATATATTAGCAGGAGTTGACAAAAGACTAAGTGCAAATGGATTTCTGTGTAACTCATAGAGTATAATTCTGGATCCAGTGAAATAAATGACACAAGTCTGAATCTTAAATGGAAACATTTTTATTAAAATATTTCATTATCTTAACTAGACATTGAACTAACATTGACTTAAGCCTTCTGTCACTGAGTTGAAGTTAATGTGAGTGAGAATAGGAAAAGTCTACTTTTGAGAAAAAAAGATTCCTTCAGTTGAAATTATTGACGTAGTCTCATACATTTTATGGGTTATGCTTATGTTACACATCACCAGTAGAAATAGAGGCGATGGAATAGCCATCAAAGTTATTAGGGTGCTGTTTGTTTTATTGCTCTGAGTAGATTTGTGGATTTCAGAATAACCCAAGTTAATGGAGCTGCTAGTGTAAGTGGAGTGAGCATGATTTAGTCCTTGACACATACATATTTATGTATTGTTGTGTTGTGGGGCACTTCTTCAAGCCATGATTATTCTATTAAGTCCTTGCATTCACTTGAATTTTTTACATGCTGAGCCTTATTTACAAAACATTATCCTGGCCTCACAACACCTAATGAATTTTTAATTGTGAGCCAATGATACAGGTTTCTGCAAACACTCTGAAGTCATCCATCATTAAATACATTTTACAAAACAATTTTCTTTTGCTTACTTGAATCTTACCTCCCTCTTTCCATCTTATCATTTGACTTAGTTAAAATATTAAGTTACTCAGCTTTTGAATGCCCTCCATATTATCAAAATTCTGACTGAATGCTCATTTACATACAGTCAAATCTTGATTTCCATCTCTTTATGGGTCTGGAAAAACCTTAGCACCTATGAATTTTACTGTTTTGACTCATTTGTCTTCATATTATTTCCTTGAAAAATACATATAGATGCAATGTGAATAAAAAATGGACTTGTTTTTTCACCTTGTTTAATTTGTCATGATAATCAAATTTTCCATGATAGCTCCATCATCCTATTAAAAAATAATAGTTTTTTGTTTGTTTTTTTGCTATCAAAAAGATCTTTATATGAAAAAATATTTTTGATGAGCAGTTGTGTTAGAGAATTATGTTCTCCTCTTGCTATTGCTCAAGTAAGGCGTATTTGTATTGCATTTTATACCTCAGATGCTGGGCAGCATCTGGGAACATCAAAAGATTTTTCTTAAATTTTTAAAGAACAATTAAACCCACCAAATTTGGAAAGCAAGATCAGCATGTGCATGGTTAGGATTATAAAAACAATTTATGAGAAATGAGACATTACTTCTGAAACTTTGGCAAAATGTAAATTAAAGAAAAAGATTTTTTTTTTTTTTAACCGTGGTGCATAATGCAGTGAAAAGTGATACTGTTAAGATGTATGGAAGACTTACCAGTAGAAAATCATAGCTTTTCCATAAATTGCATTGATTTTTAAATTTTGATATAAAAACCTTACTCCAATGTCTGTTACATTCCTTAAGCCTTTTTTAAATAAGCAAGCGTGACAATACAATTTAACCTAGTTTTTCCTAAATGAAAAAATTAGCCTGTGAGTTCTTGGCATTGACAAGAAAGCATAATACAAAACATAATAATTTTGTTTTGTTGAGATTATCAGAAAATTTCATACTAAAGCAGAGATAGAAATTGTTTAATGTTTGAGAGAAAAATTGGTACCAACTATCATTTAATGAAGGGTATAATTCAGAGTTGCTTAGAACAATATAAACAAAATAAGAGTAAAGGAACATAGTTGTTTCCTTTTTTATGTGAGTCATGGTGTTTCTGATTTGTTGGAATAATAGTACAAATTCTTCATTGCAGCTCGAAGTCCATGATCTCTTATTCATAATATTGACTAGTATAGGATAGGTTAAGGTGCCTCTGAAACACGTCAGCAGTTTGGCTTTCCTGAGTTGTTATAAAAGTTGTGTGAAATAAATGTTCCATTGGTATTTTGTGAGCTAACTTGTAGAGTACCATGATGGGGTATAGAAACTTGTGGGTGAAGGCTTTTTTTGCACCCCATATTCCCCTTTCAGGTCTGTCTGATGCCTGAGTGCAGCAAGCAGGTGCAATTCTATGGTATATTAGTGAGGATATGGAATTAAAAAATCCTGCTTTGGAATACATTTGAGAAAACAGTTAAGAGTTGAGTAGAGTACCTCAGTGCCAGAAGGGACATTTCCTGTGAGTACCCAGCCAGAAGGGTGCCTGTCAGTCCAAGGTTTTTTCAATCTTTCAAGGCAGAATCCTCATGTGTTCCCAGCTGGATAGAACCTTTGACAGAAAACAAGGGGATAATATGGATTTATACATAAATATATATATATTTATTTATGCGAGACAGGGGAATAATTTCAGATATGAATTATAACTCTTTATTTAGACATTGTCCTTCTTTACTTAGAGTAACTGCAAGGTCTTCCAAATTTCAGTCTAAACCCAAGATTCAGTTGGATTTCAAGCTCCAGAGGTTCAGTGAGGTCTATCTCCTCTTTGTGGGCAGCTGTTATATCCTTGGCACTCTGAAAATCTTGCTGTGTATCACAAGACAGGTTCAAAATGGCTTTTTTTTCTTCTCTGTTCCTGAGTCCACACAGAAAAAGGTTTTTTTATATGCTATTCAAAATAATTGAAAAGGAAGACCTCTCCAATTCACAATGTTGTCTGAATCTGGTTTTGAAGACATCAGCCCTTGAAAAACAAAATTCACTCTTTTCAGGAAATTGGTAACTCATAAAACCCAACCAACCAATGAAAATCCTAAATGTCTTGAAAATCCTAAATGTCTTAAAAATCCTGTGTGAGCAAAGGGACTTGCCCCTAGAATAGTAGTACTGATTTCATCCCCTTTGTTTGTCACTAGAGATTACCTTTTATAGCATGTGCTAATAGATATTTTGGTGGATATCCACTGAAGTTAGTGTTTTTTGACTTTTAAATCAGTGTGGAAAATATCCACTGTCTGCCTAGAAATTTCACTTTGGAAATGGCCATTGTGTTCTTGCTAAATCAACAAGATTCATAAAAGCAGAAACAGGGTTAATTTGTAAAACCTCTAACTATTACCTTTCTCTTGAGGAAATACCCTACTGTGGCCTTGTGAATTTACAATACTGAGAGCTACAGTATTACATTGAGAAAACCCTATTTTACTTTATATAACATTTAAAGCCAGTTTTTAGAGATACAAAGGTGTAGCTGAAATTCAGTTGTTTGAAATATGCTGTCCTTTGAAACGTGTCTTCAGCATTTTTGACTAGCTGTAACAATTATTTTTATTTTTAAGGATAAAAAAGGGATGGTATTTTTTAAATGCCTGAAGTATAGGAAAAAAAGTGAAAATGGTTACCTTTTCAGAAAGCTTTCTTCAGCTTTTTCATTTAGCCTTTTAGAAAGGGCAGGGTTATGCAAACTCAACATACAAATAACAAAGAGCAGTAGAAATGACCTTCCAGAATATAAGAAGGGGAATATACTCAGTTCCATACTCTTTACTTAATGCGGTGATTATTGGTGTGGCTTTTACCCTACATAGTAAAATCTATTTTTGAGAGAAGCCTACATTTTAATATATTAGGTAAAAAATTGACTGACACTTTAAAATTTGACGAACAGTTACTAAAACTATAAATGACATATTTTTTTACCCTGGGCAGGTTTACTACTAGATTACTACAAAATTCACAATTTATATTGGAGCTTTAAAAATATTTATATAAGTTATTTGGGTGAGTGGTCTGAAATGAAGAGGAACAAAAAAAAGCTCTGAAGAGAACGGTTGATTACATAATGGCATGAGCAAGTATCTCAATATTATGCAAATAAGATCTGCTGTAGGTGACTACAGAATAATTATTCTAGTGCTAAAATTGGTGATGACAACTGTATTTTTCAGGAATTTGACTTCAGACCTTGGCTCTTGGGGCTGGCCTTGTGTAAGTGGTAACTAGTGACATAAAAAATTTCACAGGTAAATGTTCTGCTATGGAGAGACTCTGTAAAGAAATAAATTGTGCCAACACACATCCATTTCAGGGATTCTGTGAATTAATAGATGGCTTCAGTACTTTAACGACATGGATAAATGTCCATCTGTGGAAAGTTCTTGAAGAATGATGGCAACATTAGTAATATCTAAAGAGCAAGAAGTGTAGCACAAATAACTTGTGATAGGATTCAGTGTGAATCTCAAAGGAGTAGAATCATTTTATTACAGAAAAATCTGTATTGCAAATTCTAATAGCAAGAGAAATGAAGCTATAGTAGACACATGAAGATTTAGCAGGTGGAAACCATAATATGCCAAGGGATACTTTTCTTGTTTTTAGAACACCCACACTCCTAGTAACTGATATTAATGTTGTATTTCTGTATGCAGAAATAAAATTGCCTTTGGAAGGATTTCTCTGAAAATTTATGTTGCCTTTCTACTGTCTTTTCTGATATTACTTACATGCTATATTTTGAAAATAAATAGTCTGTGTGACAGAAACTGAATTTTTCAACATAGTAGTAATATGTAGCAATGTCACAATGAAAGTAATGGGTTGACGTTTCAATGTTATTAAACTTCAATTTAGTTCTTCAAAGTTATAAAATACTAAAATTCTCCACATATTTAAAGCTTGAACACATAGAAAATACCTTATTGATGAGCAGCATTGTTGTATTAGATGTTTTAATCAAATTTAACGAAATGTGGAGAACTTCAAGTAATTAATTTTATTGCATTTTAAATTACTCATATAATTTTTATTATTCATATTTTGTGGTTTCAGAAATTATCTTTTATCACACAGCAATATTAATAGATTTCTTGACCTAGACTATTTGAATGTTTATGCTTGATAGCCCATACCATTTAGCAAAACTCTAATCTCAGGGGGTTTTTTTGGTGCTTTTTATAATCTAAAACATTTTTTAATACACTCTAGCTTAGATTTATATGGTTTAATGAACCCTCACTTTTCTCAACACGTTTGCAGCTTTTTAAGGTTGCCCTCCTGCCATGCAGCTCCCCTTGAGCTTCAATTTGTGACATTTGGAGAGAACTACAGAGATGTGTTTAGGGATGAGTTTCCAGATACACCTTTTCCTTTGTTATCTCTCTAGGTGTGTGGAACCAGTCCTGTGAAATGCTGTGTGTTTCTTAATTTCAGTGGGAATTGATAGTGCAAGGCAGAGTGCAAGCAGGCTCAGAAGTACCTCCTAAAACAACGGATGGAGAAGAAAACATCAGATTAATCTAGAGCTCCTGTGACTTGTGTGTATGAGTCAAAGTGATCTAAAAGCAAAGAAAGAAAAATACTCAGCTTTAAAGGTAACACCAGATTTTCCCCAATTGCCTAAACTATGGAGGTTCCTTTTATCCAGGTGTAGTGTTTCTACTTACCTCAATATATTGGTACAGATAAACTATGCTTTTCCTTATTTATAGCAGTATTCATTATTTTCCAGTGTTCATTCAAAATGTCTCAAGTGGACTACACCTCATTAAAAAAAAAATCTTTTTGAATGCCTACTTTTACCTTATTTTTTATCCATAGTAAATTAAAACAAAACTAACATCTGGAAAAAAAAAAAAAAGGTAACAAGAATAACCTTGTTAAATATTAAAAGATTTACTTTAATGACCTCTGGAGAGTCACAAGGACCTTCATGAATCTGCGTAGGTTTCTGAGGGAGATTTGCCTTGTTGTTTTCTTGAATGTGCTTCATTTAAAAGGTGCATGCTGTGTGCCAGGAGTGGAGAATGACCACATTTCTTCCAGTTAATTTTAAAATCCTGAGAAGGTTTTTGTTGTTTTATTTTCCAGATGCCTGAAAAACTTTCTGTTAGTCAGTCTGGGTACAAGACTAGGTACAGTCACAGGACTGAAAATGAGTTTTTATTATATACTCAAAGTAATGTCATGGCACAGGGCTGGTGATTGTTTAGTGTCTGTTATGGTATAAAAAGGATCGTCCTCAACAGCAAACTGATGAACAGGACCATTCAAGGAAGAATTGACATTGCTTGAGGCTAAAATGGTGAAACGTTCTTCAATAGAAGTATAACCACACAAGAGAACTTTGGAGAATGAATAAAGGTCATTTGGTCCATGAAGACATATTCTTTTTAGTAGACTGTTTCCCCAAGGATGATATCTAATTGTTTCTTGAATGACACTGGTGCTTTTTGCCTCTACAACTTTGCTTGCAGGCTATTCTAAGTATTTCTTATTCTCTGCATGAAAAGCTGCTTTCTGATATATATATATATGCTGAATTTATTTTTTTAATTTCCAGTTAAATTCTCTTGTCCTATAATCTGTGTTGGAATGGAAATAATAACCTGAATTAACATTGTCTGTGGCAGTTAAGAATTTGCATGCTTCAAAAGAGACAGTTCTACCCTGTCCTTAAAATTAGGTGCCCAGATTTATAATCTAAGTAACCACAACTGCATATCAAATGGTGGCAGGGCTGTCCCTTGGAAGATTTCACATCAGAATTAGTCTTATTTCCCTGAATGCACTTTACTGATGTTGTTGACACTCCGTCCCCCACTGACCAAAAACCTGTCGAATACAGAGGAGCTGATGATACTTGATGTCTTTTTTATCATCAGCTAAAGGGAAGAAAAATGCAAGATGTACTTTAAACTTATGTCGACAGGCAGAAAAATGAGAGGCAATGGCTGGGGACATGACAGTAAGAGTTCACTAACTCCTCCTTTGTTCTTTTTTCAAAACAACTCAGTCTTACTTTAGTTTTGGAAGATTTAAAAGATAATTCAGATTGCCTACACTGCCTAACTTTTAGCAGGATCAAACCTGGGTTACTGGCCTTAAAGGAGGGGTGCCTAATCTTCCTGAATCTTTTCGGTTTTTGCCCGGTACTGACCAGAGAGGCCAAGCAGCTGATTAGGCAATTCAGTCACTACTCTATTCATGTGAGGGTTTTTTACTGCGTCAGGCTCCAGAATGGCAGCCAAGGCAGTGTCTAGCTGGGTGTAGCATAAACTACTGTAGCAGCAACAGCATCATGGTCTCCATGCCACATTTCTTTTTTGTCTGGAGACAGAGAAATCAAAGCTTCTTCCTCTCTCATCGTTTCCCATGCAAGCACCCTGCCCTAGTTCCATCCATAACTATTCCCCAGTTGCAGACTCCTTACTGGGCTTCATGTGGCCCAAGTCTACAACTCCTCGACACAAACAACAAGAAAAATCAGTTTTTCTCCCACTTCTGAGAAACCCCTTGAACCTTCCTACTGAGAATAGCACAGAGCACCATCTCATCTCCTGTGGCAGACCCTGCTAGCACTCTTCTTCCAGCAGCCTGGGCTTCAGATTAGTTGAGGGTCTCTATGATCATCACCTCCAGAGACGTAAGAGCCGGCTTTCATAGCTGATGAACTGCATGTGTTTTAGGAAAGAAATACTGACTGCTATCACTTAAGCACTAAGATATTGCTGTGTGCAGATCATGTGAAAATCTTTATGGAAATGCAACAAGTGCCTCTACCCTGGCTCTGAGCCATAGACACTGACCCTCTGAGGAAGGTCTATAAATCGAGTCCTTCCACTCATGGACAGAGTTGCGTAAAGGGGGCAAGCAGGTGTCAAAATAGCAATAAAACATGTTATTTAGAGACTTCAAAAAATACCAGGCTTTAGGGAGGACTTTGACATTTCTAAGACTTATCCTTTAGAACAGAATGAACATTATACACCCTTGCTTTCTGCTGGTTAAACAGCACTCAAAACAAGGTCTTCGATTTGTAAAAAAACCAAACAAGCAAGAAAAAATCATGACAAGTTTCCAGTCCTGAAGGAGAATTCCTTCCTTGACTATAAATGCTTGTATTAGTTTTCCATCATGCATTCGAGATAAGACAACTTCAAGCTATTCTGAATAACCATTTCATTTAAATGATTTCAGACACTCACAATCTCTACTGAGACTCTCTTATCCCTCATTGAACAGCAAGAACAGTCATGATAATTATTTCAAATCATTGTTACATGGGAAGAACAGAGATCCATGGATACATCCATGGCGGAATTTGTGCTGTCTTCAGTACCTTAATCATCCATTTAGCCTAGAATGCTCTGCAATATTGTAATGTGCTGGTCACAAAATATCCATGTGAACAGTGAGTCTTGCATACCAGTGCCTATTTCTGTTTGCGAGAAGCTGGCCTTACTTCATTGCCAGTAATGAATGTGAACATGGGTTAGAGTTTGTGTCAGAACCCGTCTATAGAACAAACTAATTACAAATTGTAATGGCATCGACTTTAGTTTATGCTGTCATCATAGCAGGTCAATACTTGAAGGGAAGATCCCTTCTAGCTTAAAACTAAGGGGGCTGATGGACAATCTTAACCAGTGTCTTGAGGTTAGAATAGAAGTTGAGTTGCACCACACAGTCTTCTTTTCCCACCCATATTAAGATCTAGGGACAAGGTGGTGTACAGACACCTCGCCAGAGCTTTCTCAGTGAAACCATTATCTCTTGCTGTCCAGCGCAACTGGAGTAAAAAGAGAAAAAAACCCTGAATATTATAGAACACTGGTCCCTCTTTTTTAAAATTGGAAAATATTGTGAGATAACGAGAGTAATTATTTTTTTTCCAGCTAGTGGAACTCAGTGAAATTAAATTTGCAGAAATTTCTTTACTGCTGCAAGAAAGAAAGAAAAATATAAAAAAAAAATTATGAAAAATATAGAATACATAAAAGCATGTAGTGCATTCCAGCAGAGATTAAATACTCAATGTGAATTTTAAACTTATTTTCTTCTTTTAGGCTTCAGGTTAGCAGAGACTGTTTTATTTAAAAAAAAAAAAAAATTCTATGTGGCTGTTTAAGCTCTAAATTAGTATCATAACATGAGACCCATGCTTTTAGCTTATAACTATATTTTCAAGCTATCTCTATATTTGGCTAGGAGAGGGTAACTGAATTCCAGTAAATCAGTGTTTCACATATATCTAGAGGCCATGTTTTAACTGCATATACATTCTGTTTAGCCATATTAACAAGGTTTGCTTTCATAGGTGTAAAATAAGGTCAGTTATGCTAACAAACACAGAAATTATTCCCCTGTGAAGACCAAAACATGGCCAGAAGCAAAGAAATTGATAAGATTTAGCCAGAAATTGAATATGACAGGTTTTTCACATCCTGAAGTGCGGCATTGACCTTACGTGTTCTTCTTGAAGTCTAAATATTTAGAGTCTCTTAATTCATTGAAATTGAATTCCGTATTTTCTTAAATTTGACTTAGTTTTGAGCTAAAGTTAAAAGGGAGTTGCTACTTCAAAATAAGATTCTTTTTAGTTTATTCAAGAGAACTGTGATTTTACTGTAATTAATGACTGCTTTGTTGTATAAAATACATTTATGCTCCCACATCACAAGGATTTGTAACAAGTTACGTCACTTAAGAGTAATATTTAATTTTGTATCCTTCTGCCTTCAGGTAGATTGGAACAACTAGTGCAGATTTCAGTCTGCCTAAAATAATTTTCACTGCTGGATGGAGCAGATTATTACAAGGTAATTTAAAATATATATAGAAAGTGGGGAAAAGTTGTTTACAGCAAATGCATTTGTTAACCCTCTGATAATTGCCTACAGTGTTTTGAAGATGTAAACACAAATATGCCATATGAATTTATGCATGAATTTCATCTAAGAATATCTCAGACTTGTCCTAATAACTAGAAATACATTTTCTAAAGCAAATTGTTATCTGGGAATAAATTGCACCTTGGCTTCATCCTTCTTCCTGCAGTCACTTGTATATCTCCACTTGCTCTTTCTGCTTTCCCCCTTTTTTTTTT